>CADDXX010001246.1:8442-25549 GCA_902810485.1 Alauda arvensis | reverse complement strand
CCCCATCCTTTTTTGGCCATGTCAGAAAAAGCCTCAAAATGGTCAATTTAAAATGGAGACGTGTCTCATGTTTTTTAAGGAGCTGCTTCAAAGAATTTGGGAAAAAAAGAACAAGTCCTGGCTACTTAGGCTGTGTGTTTTCTTGGCATACATGAAGTCTTATTCATTCTTCTTTTTCCCTCACCCCCCTGAGCCATTCTTCCACCTGAGCTTGTTTCAGGGACTCCCTCAAACCCCTCCTGTTGTCACCCATTCTGTGTTGCTTTCATTTCTGCTGTGTGCCAGTGAATGCCCCATTTCCACATACAGGAGTGGGATGTGTAAATAGCATTAATAAGAGTTAGGTCCCTGTTGACAGGGAAAAGCAGGACTTGCACAGGAGCTCCATGATTTCTGTGTGTGTGGTACAGTCAATACCTAACTGAAGCTCACCCTTAAAGCGTTCAGTTGTTGCAAGAATTAATTTAAATTATAAATGCTGGATCTGCTGGTGAACTGTGCTTGTGCCTGATAAATTTGRACTGCCCAAGCTAAATAGACCTACATTAAACTGAGGAGTTCAGCCTCAAACTGCTCCTGGACATGTACTTGGAATGAATTTGGATGGATGATGGGTGACATGACTTGAGCCCACACTCAGGGCTTGTTTGACTGTGTACGTACAAAAAAATAGAGACAAAAATCTGTATCCAGGTTTACAGAGGGAGTTTCTGGCAAGAAGACTTCTTAATTTTATTTTTATTTTGGCAAGGAGGTGCTGGAAGCTCTGTGGCCTGTTTTTTGATGTTCCATATGTCCCTACCTGGCTTGGAATAAACTTTATTTTTTATATCCGCATATAGCTAGAACTTCCATTGCTATCTGATGCATGCATCCTCCTTAATATAGGTGGATGTTAAAGGATAAAGTTGCAAATTGGAATGCTGTCAATTTGTGTGTAAAAGCTGATCTCTCTGTGGAGTTATTAGGTGGCACTGGGTGGATGCTTTTACTGTTAAAATACTTCTCTGCAGCCTTTGCAGGTACCTCTGAAAAAGCATTGATTGGATAAAGTCCTGTCATATAGGACATACACATGGCATTAACTCAGAATAGCTGTTTCTSTTTAAAGTTGTTGTGTTCCTTGCATTTGATAATTGATTTATATCAGATATTTTTTTGTGGTTCTTCCTTTCCTTGGTCAAAGAATCACAAAACTCAGAATAGCTGAAAAAGGACTTGAMARTYGTRGTCTGTTGACCTGCAAAGTGTTTGAGACACACACACAGACACAGATACTGCTGTTTTGGCTGAATGGCAAAGGGCAGCAGAGGGTAGGAAATTCCTGGGTTTGTCCATGCAGTAATTGTGGACCTGGTTGCWTTTTAACCAGCGTGGCACTGACAGTGGAAAGGCTGATGTGGCAATCGGTGTGTGATGAGTCATGCAAATACCGACAGAGGCTGCCTGGAAAAGCAGTGCTCAGGGCCCTTCTCACAGCTGGATTGCCATGGCTTGCCCTGAAGGTCAAGGTTTCAATATAGGAAAGTAGATAATGATGCCATTWGTCCTGCTGATAACCACCTGGGGACTCACATGTGCAACACGAGGGAGCCTGCCCTTAGGGAAATATTTCTTAACCCCTGTCCTATTCCAGCAGTGTTGGAAGTGCTGTGTTCAAGGTGTGTTTGAACTAGGCTGATGTGGGTTCTCTGACCTGATTTCTCAACCTGTGTACAGTGGTTATTTTTGGAAATGGGGAGGCTRCAGTTGTGTGGGCAGATGGTGTAACTCCTCTTCAGATGTCTAAAATTAGGATGCATGGGGTTTTCATGTCAACAAATGCAGAGAGGATGAGTTAACAAAGTTGGGTCACTGCAGGGGTGTTACATTGACCTGTAATACAACTCTAAGGCCTGGTTATGCTCAGGTCCTGTTACTGAAGGGTTTTGTTATTTGGTTTTTGGTTTTTTTTTTTCTTTAAGGTGTGTTTTGACTGTGGAGCAAAGAACCCCAGCTGGGCAAGCATCACCTATGGAGTGTTTCTCTGTATTGATTGCTCAGGGACCCATCGGTCCCTCGGGGTTCACTTGAGTTTCATTAGGTAAGTATTGGTCTGTTTTGGCAGTAAAATTCATCTTTTAATAACTTTGTTTGTTCACACACCTGCTAAGAGAGGAAAACCCATTCTTCCTTYAGCTTCTGATTCAAACTTTTTAGTGTTTCTGTTGGCTTTGCTGTATCTGGTAGCTTCTTGGGAATTGTGTTCAATTTGCCAGCTTTGCTTTCTGAAGCAGCTCATTATGGTGGCACCTGAGTTGTGCCCTTTCAAGCCAAACTRTTCTGTGGTTCTGATACCTGGGTAGTGCTCAGGCAGTCAGCTGGTGCAGTAAATCTGCACCCTGAGCTTGTCCTGTTCCASGTGAGTGTCCCAGCTGCTGACTCAGGGCCTTTGGGGTCTGATAAATAACTACAGATTAGAAAAAAAAAAAAGGAGGGGAGAGAAACACTTGGCAAAAAAAAACCAGAGTGGTTTTAAATGGCTTTGGTGGTAACACTAGAAACATTTCTTTGTGTTCAGGTCTACAGAACTGGATTCCAATTGGTCCTGGTTCCAGCTGAGATGCATGCAGGTCGGAGGAAATGCAAATGCTGTACGTACTCCTGAGTGTTTGCTTTGCACATTGAAACTTGGTAGGCTTGGAAAATGTTGTCTGTCCTTAYTGCCTCTCTTCCTGGGATTATTTTTATTTTTCTAGTCCTTTTTCTTTGTTACAGCCTCCCTTCCCCATTTTTCAAGAATTCCTTTGGATGCTGATTTCATCCYCCATTCTTGCAACTTCTCCATTTTGCTATAGTCTGATTTTTTTTTTCCCCTTAGAAGTCAGTGATGAAAATCACTGAAAAGGCCTGATCAAATTTCTTGTCACTTCATGTCTAATTTAAACAGCTGCTCAAAGATGGCTTGTAAAGCAAGCTTATGGCTCCTTCCTGTGACCATCATTCCTTCCATGGCTCATGAAAAAAACCATGCCCAAACCCATAGAGTTGCCAAAAGTCACCCTGAGTCAAGATCTGATTTCACCTGAGTTAGCACTGAAGATAAAATTGTTAGAGGGGGACTTCAGCAGTGTCATGGTTTGGGCCAATTCATGCTGGCTGTTACTTTCAACTTGGTTTTTTAGGTACTTGCACAACATCTTTGTAAATTGAAGATCTGTTGACAGCTGTCTTGTTCTCAATCTCCCTTTTGGTTTTCTTTTGTAAGCACTTTGGCAATTTTTTCACAGCTTTTTTCACAAATAACTGAGGGTGCTTCCTTAAGTTGGCTCACCCAGTGTGGCAACATGCAACTTCCAAARGCAATTTCTACTTTTATTCTAATTCCCTGAATGCTTATCCCTTATACTTTTTCATTTGTGTTTGGTCCTTAATGAAGAAGCTCCTTTGAGAAGCTTCTTCATTTGAGTTTGCTTTCCACAGTCTTTTCCTTGTTTTAACCAGTTTYAACCATCTTTCCTTAAGTCTTTAGGGTTTTTATAATTTTTTTCCTATTTGCATACAAAAAATGCTGAGTTCAGGGTCGTTGTTACTTATCTTCACTTTTCCAGTCAAATATTTTTTTTGAATTTGGCATGCAGCAAGTCACTATCTCAGGCTTACAGAYCTGAGCAGTTACATGGTGTCTTCTTTTTCTTCTGCCTTGTCCTTGCTGAGTTATTCCTTTCCATRTTAGTACTTACTGCTGTTCTGTGAATGTCCTCATGAAGTTTCTGTTATGCCACTTAGTACATAAAAATAACAGTTTTTACTAATGAGAAGAGGGAGATTTCATGTTAAGAATAGTTTCTATTTTAGCCAAATGCTGAAAAGCTTTGATTAAAGTATATCCATTTTACCAGGTAAAGGGTTTGAGGCAATTGGAAAGAAGAGATGGCAAAGTCTGAAAAAGTCTTCAGTTAATGTTAGAAAACCTGTTAGCAGAAGAATAACAATAAACCTTCATTGTTTAATTTTGTGGGGTTTTTCTTCCTTCTTGGATGTCATTGTTTCCTATCATCCATTGTACCAAAAGGTGCAATGTACCCTCAGCAACTCCCCAAATACCTGAAATTCTCAATGGTCTGGTTTAGGTTACTTCAGAAGRTTAATGCTCTAAACTCAAAAAACAGATTGGTAAATTGACTGGATATTTGAAGTAAAATTAATACTTTTCTTTTAATGGCACTAAAAAGTCGTTCCCTTTTGGTTCCATTTAAATGCCAAATTCTAGTTTTACTCACTATTGGCTGGGAGCATTGCTAGATTAACATCAATTATTTGTGTTCTGTAATTGCCTGATGATGCTGACTCCTGGATAACAGCAGTCCTGAGCTTCCTGCTGTGTTTTAGATAGCTAGAAAATCCAGAGTGTCCTTAGTTCCTTGTGCTTTCAGATCAAGTCTCTATGGTAATTTGAATTTGGGTTTCTAAGAAGCCTCTCTGAGTACCAAGTTAATTGGTGTATATATTTACATGCAGAAATGCACAATCTTCATTTATTCATTTTCTATAAACACACAAGCCTATAAACATRTCTGGACACATAAATATGTGCATAAACACCCCTTTCTTTTGAAGGAGGACCATTTTTGTACACTCATTTTGATACTATTGAACATACATTGATCTCCCCAGTGTGACAGAGATGAATCCAAGAAATGCCTTCTAGAAAATTAGGAATGTCCTGGAGCACAGCTCCTGGCAGTTAATTTTACTTCTTCTTCCACTTAGTCACATAATTTCAGAGCAAGGACTTTYTGTATATAATGAAAGCTTGCATTTGTAAATGCTCTTTAGGCATCACGCTGATGTACTGGGGTTTTTTTCTCTTTTATTTATATGTAAAGAAGTCACCAGAGTGGAGTTTSCTTTGTCCTTTGCAGATTACTTAGACTCCATAATTTAAAAGATTAGATTTAGGCAGAGGAGCAGAGTAGWTTGCAATATATTTTTGTGTCAAATGTCATTAGCTTTTAAGCCTGTTCCTCACAGCATTTTCTGTGCTCTGCTYCCCAGTCTGCCTTTTTCCACCAGCATGGGTGCACAACCAATGACACCAATGCCAAGTACAACAGTCGTGCAGCTCAGCTCTACAAGGAGAAGATCAAATCCCTTGCAACACAGGCCACGAGAAAGCATGGGACTGATGTGAGTAGTGTGTGTCGTGAGGCCTGGAGATTCCTGCAAAACTTCACCTTCTCTCCCCCTAAAGTCACTTTAAATTTCTAATCAGTAATACAAAAGATGATCAGTGGCCATTTCTCCATGAACCATGTAGTGGTTTTATTTTTGCTTATCTGAAATTGAAYATTTAGAGGAGTACAGCATGAAAAGTTGTAATTGAATTAACTACAGACTGTGTRTGATTAAAGAGGGGTTTGTTTTGAACAGATAAATAATGTATTTTTTTGTTTATACCCTACAAAGATAATATTTGGGAAATTAGCAAGTTGTGTAGAACTTGCTGTTCTCCATCAGAAATGCTGAGGCAGTTCACACAAGCTGTCAAAACATTTTCAGGTTGCTGACAGGAGTTAAGCAAAGTATCCAGGATTGATTTGTGAAGTGTTAGATGAGTTTGACAACAGTTCTCTTCTTCATACACAGAAAACAYTTTGATTGTTTAATTCAGGTTGTTGAAGTTTGTGACTGGTTCRTTTGAAATTAATCAGATGAGTGGCAATTAAAAGCAAGAAGGCTTGATTTTCTTTTCCTCTTATCTGTGTGTCAAACAGCATGAAATTTAATGGATCATTCTTAATTATTCATACTATATGGACAATACAATTCACATCACTAAGTTCAGAGAATAATTATTTTGACTTAGTGAACAGCTTAAAATGTAAAATGTGTTCAAGAAAGTACAGTGTACTGTGTGTATCTAAGTTTATGGCAAGTTTCCCAAATGACTCTTTGTGAAACTGTGATTATATTGCTGCTATTACATATTCCATCCAAATTTTTGATATTAAGTATTTGAAAAATTCACTAAATATTCAGTAAATATTTTTAGCTGTGCACTGCAAACTTAAGTGATTATGTGCTATTTAAATTACTAAAGGAAATTATTCAGATAATTGCATTTAGTACCAACCATCCCCTCCCTTGTGACTTGTTAAAAAATTCCTTTTCTGACTTACTGATAGAGGTGATTGTTGAATGGTGAGGTGAGCTTGTTGTACCTTCACTGTCCTTTCTGACAGAGGTCATTATTCCTGCATGGAGTAGGAAGAGCTGTGAGGAAAGATTTGCCTGTGGGTGATCTTGGAGTGCAGGTCACAGGTTGGAGTCCTGTCCTGTGGCACTCTGGGGACCCCAGCCCTGAGATCTGGCTTTGCTCAAAGCTCTTGACTGGTCCACCAGGAACACAAAAAATGTGTATGAATTTAATAAAAAAAAGGAATGTCATCTATTGAACATTGAATAAATTTGTAAGGAAAAAATATGGACAAGAAAAAAAAATCATTTTTAACCTGAAAAGAAAACAGTCATTTTAAGATTAATGCAGAAAAATTCATGCAATTAACCTGTAAAATTCTGTCCCTTAATTTCAGCTGTGGACAGATGGGTGTGGAATGCCACCAGCATCAACTCAAAACAAAGAGGAGGAAGATTTTTTTGCATCCCATGTTTCTACCAAGGTACAAATTACCTGTCTAATTCTTGTTTCCTTTCTAAACACTTTGGTTGACTGTGAACTCTATGGTGAAAATTAAACCCTGAAAGAAAACCTTATAGAGAAAAGGTAAGTCAGGGAGTTAATATTTATCTGCTTTTCCTTCTGTGAGCCTCAGAGTTCTTCCTGGATGTGAACCACTTTCTAAGATCATCATTTTAAATGACCCAAATAGTAGCTAAATGAGGAATTAAAATCTATTTTTTTACAGACATAACAATTCCACTTGGAGCTAGGATTTCTTGCTTGGAAGTGCTCTGATATAAACGTACTGTGTTGTACCTTGGGTTTTCAATCAGCAAAGTGTAACAGTTCTTACACCATTTGTTGTGACCTGGTCACAAAGTTGTCTGTGTAGGGGAATATGTCTGAAGGAGTGGGAGGATGCACCAGGAGTGTTGGGGACACTGCTCACAATCAAAAATCAAGTGTGTAGGAAACAGGAAGTGCAAGAGCTTCTAGTGGGGAGATGGTGTGGTGATTATATGTAAGTAAATCATCCAGCATACAATAAATAAATCTAAAGCACAGTTTAAATGCATATTACTGGTTTTGATGGTAAACAAAATTCCTGAGAGAGGAAATAGRAGTATTCAGRAGTGGATTGAAACCATCTTGTTTATAGTAAAGGTAGGCATTTCTTGTAATTTTAATARCTGCCCTTCTGAGTACAAGTTTTAATCCTAAAAGCTGTAATCATAAGAATTCAATATTAATTAAACCAGTGATGCTTAGGCAGTCTTTAGCTAAGTGCTCATATTTATTTGCTATATTCTGTTTTCTGTGCACTTTTGATTTCGTGGGGCTTTTTTTCCAAGGCAAAGGATACAGAGTGGATGTTACCAGAACCAGTTTCTCTGCAGCAGAAAACTTCAGAAAACATTCCAGAATCCTGTGAAGGTATGACTGATTCTTTGTTTTGTTAACACTAAGTTGCATTTTTCTGATGTTGTTTAGTTTTGTCTCTTCTTACCGTGCTTTAATAGTTAAATAACCTAACYATGCTTAATAACACAAGAATTTAGGGTGCCTGCTGCTCCTTTAGTGGCTGGGAAAGCTGTGATGGAAATACCACACCATGATGTCTCTGCCAGGCACTATCCTGAGTACACTGAGATGTGTTTTGATACTTCATGCATTCTGAAGAGCCTKCTGGTATTCTTACCCTTGTTATTCCTTATCTTTTAGGACCAGAACATGGACCAAGTGTTGATGGCCTTAGCACATCCCCACAGCCTGCATTAGGTAATGAGTGCAAGCAGCAGAAGAGAGCAGCAAGTGTAGGGAACCCAAATATCCCTTTGGGCAGAGAATGTCTGCCTGGGAAGGGCTGTGGAAATAGATTTTGCAACCTTTTCAGAAATCAGAACATAAAAACTTGGACTGGAAAATTTCTGTGTTGATAATGCAATACCTTCAATGCCCAGGCTGTTACACTTAACACTGAGCAGTTTATCATACTGTCAGTAAGGAAAAAAAGCTGATGGAAAGAGAGTAGAGTAAAACACCTCAGTGATTTGTCACTTTGAGGCCTGTCCTGCAGGACCAGGTTTCTGAGAACAGTGTTGATTCTCARCAGCACAGAGATGGTAAAGAAGTGCTGTCTGGGCCTGTTTCAATACTTTAGACAGGTATGGTCTTCTTCACTATTTTTATTTGGGTTTGGTTATTTTAGAGCTGGAGACTACAAAAAAGTTCACTGGATGCACTTCCTGCTTTTCTCGTTTGTATCTTGAACACATTCTCATAAAACGTTTTTCTTGGTTTGGACATCCCAAGTTCTGTCTTTAAGGGAAGAATCTCTGTTCTGTGTATGCACCTTTCTGTGCAAATTTCAGCTCAGAGTAGTTTTCCTATGTGCACAGGCATCCAGTAGAAGCTATTTATAGTGCCTGTGATGTTTTAGTGATGCAGGTATGTTTTATGTGTCACTGGTGGGTTTGAACACAGCCAGTGCCTTTCTAGATAGGAAGAAACTCATCTTGAAAGTGATATGAGGTCAAGTGGACCTCAAGTCTCATTCAGAACAGCAAGTCCTGCTTTCCTGTTCTGTTGGTTAGCAGGTATCTGCAACAGACAACCGAGCTGTGATTTTATTCCTATTGCATATTTTCAAGACATCCCAATYAAAGGTAGCTCCCCACAATTTCTTGGAGATATTCTCTGTTCTGGAGCTCAGTTTGGTATCTCAGCCCCTCWGTGTAGAAAGACATGAAAATAAATGGCAAAAACTATTTTGAGGTGGATCTTACAGAAATTGTCTTCTGTATTAATCTTAATTCTGTTCTGGAATTAATAAAAATTGTATGTTAACTMATGTACCTTTAATCCTTGCAGAGAACACCACCTTCATAAAAAAGAARCCAARTCAAGCYAAGAAGGGGGTAAGTGTATRTAAACAATAAGGATTTTTAACTGTWTTATAGGTCATCTRTTTCAAGATAGTTTAAAGATAGTTTACAGACTTGCTTCTGCATGGGGTCTTAGCACTTCCTTAGCATCTGCTCTCTGTAAAAAGGCAGGAAGAGAGTTTAGTGTCTCCAAATGATGGTTCAAGGCACAGGAAAACTGGGGAAGGCAGCTCAAGTTTTGAACATGTGGCTGTTGGAATTCAAGGAACAGCCCTAAATGTCACCCTAATGCCACCCTAATGGTGGTGTCAGGGTGACAGCTTGTCAGGAATCACTCCTTTTAAGGCTGGGCCTCTGCAGGACAAAAATTTTGAAGGTTTATTGGAGCAGATAATTTAGGTTAAATCCCACAATTTTGTGTGCTCCCACTAGAAGACCCCAATATCCAAGAGGAATTTTTTATTCTGAGTGGYTGGTGCAGATCTGTTCCTTCCAGAGAGAACCACAGAACTGGGCTGGCAGGTGCAGGTGCAGTTTGTGATCTGTGTGTGTGGCCTGGAGCTTTTACATGAAGTCTTTAAAGCAATAAAAGATGAAGATAAATGCATAGTGAATTTTATTGTTGCTGCAGTGTTACAGGTGAGGAATTAAACACAGAGGAGTCTAAGAACAGCAGTTTGAGGGCTGTGCCACCATCTGAGTCAGCACCATTGTATCCACATTTGCAGTATTAATTGTTTTATAGATCTGRTAATGGTTCCATTGCAACAAGATCTATTATATTATTATTCCTGTACAATAAAAGAAACCAAAGTTGTTCTGGGTGTTACATTTATTTGAGCCTGCCAATCTCTGAACATTTAGAACCCAAATACTTCCATTTTCCTGTGGGACGTCACTGCAAAGCTAACTAAATTTGTAAGAACAATTAGCAGAAGCAGAATTTTGAAGTCCAAAATATGGAAAGAAGTGTTTTCTCTGCTCCAGGTCGTCCTTGCTGTGTGCAAGGACTGCTCCCAGAGAGGGTGTAGTGTTTGCTGTTGCTTTCACATCTGGCTGTTGAGTCAGCTGAAGTGGTTGTCTCAGTTACAATATTGGGGCATTTTTTTTTTTTTTGTTTTTCAACAATTCCAGCTTGGTGCCAAAAAAGGTGGTTTGGGAGCCCAGAAAGTCAGCTGCCAAAGCTTTAGTGAGATTGAAAAACAAGCACAAGCTGTAGATAAAATGAAGGAACAAGAAGATCTTCACAGTAGTAAGAAAACTGAGAAGGAAGAGCCACTGTAAGTATGAATTAATTATACAATGGTAAACCATAAAGCTTAATTTAATGAGCTAATTGACAGCATTTTAAATRCTAATATAGATGAGCATATGCCAATAAAACTYCAGTTCTTCATAAAAATGCCSAAACAGACATGGTTAAGATGAGCCAAGCAGTAATACCCCCTTTTTTTGGCCATTAAATATATGCTGATACAGTTGATGAGTTACTGTAGGAAATAAGGTATKAAGAAGACTCTTGGCTCTTGATTTTTTTTTTAATCTCATGCTAGTTTACCTAGTTTATTTTTATTTGGTGTAGCCAACTCAATACTATTGACAACAGTCTTTCTAAGAGCACAGAGAATATTCAGCTAAACTTCCACTTACTGRATAAGAGCAGAGGAGGTTTAAGTATGTCTCAAATTGCTTGATGAAGTTTTCARCTGATTTATGCTGGAACTGCCTTCATTTTCACCAGAAGCCTTTGAATAATTCTGTCTGAGGTCTTGAATCTGTTAGTCCTCCCTAATTAATAAATACTCAGCCCCAAAGCTCAGAGGGTGCTGTTCCTGATTCCTTCCACATTCCTCTGCTGTGGGCTTTTGGATTTTGATATTTCATTAGTTGTCATCAAAATTAGACTACTAAATAGTTGGCTAGTGAACATTTTTACTGTTACAGGGCTTTACATTGTGTTAGGTGCTAGAGGATCCTTCCTATAACCTTTGAAGAAGTTTTGTAAATTATTACAGGATCACATTTTGCTCATGATGCCAAGGTCTTTGGTCTGTAATCTGCCCATTCCTTTTGCTCACTYTGATGTTGTCCTTGCAGAAATGAATGTTTTGGTTGCATTAAAAATGTCAATCACAAGGGGATCATTTGAAGTGTTTTAACCACAGCATCATGGTTCTTGGTGATTGCCAAAAACTACCAGTGGAGAGACTTTGAAGTRACAACTAAAGAATCATAAAAAGGATTGTTCATGTATTATTACTCTTTATCAATATTGTCTTTGATTGTATGATTTTGTTTGGAAGAAAGTCCCAAGTAGTGTCTTGGGTTTTCTGTCAGAAATAAAGATTATAAATCTAAAGATCCAACCCAACTTTTAATAGAAGTTCTGCAATAACAAAAACCCTCTAAAAATGCTCATAAACATGAGAGATGCACAAACATTGAGTTTATGGATCCAGTCCCAGTGGAAGCAAGAGAATTTGTATTTCCCTGAGATTTTCATTTGGGAATTTTAACTGTAGGTGGCAGCAATTACCAAAATGAAAGGAAGGGTGACCTCTGCTGAAACTGCATTTGCTTCCAACTAATTTATGTTGTGGTTTTAATTTTAAAAGCCTAAGTAATAAGCTGTACTAAATTAATTCARTATGACTTTGTTGTGTGGCAGGAGTGGAAGTGATCATTCAGTGTAGCATTGGACATTYCTCTGGTAWCTGTGTTTTTTTCCAGTGTGTCATCTTTAAGGTTGGCCTACAGGGATCTTGATATTAAAGCAAAAGAAGAAACCYTAAACCTCTCTGGTAAGAAGAAAACAGAACTGGAGAGGCTTGGCATGGGATTGGGCAGCAACAGGAGGTATGTGAAGTTCTGGAAACTCTGTAGTTTTATGCATTTATCCCTTACTTTACTCAGAAAATGAAGAAATGGACTAGAACGTGTTATAGAAACTTGAGCAATATCAGCAAAAAAAATMTTCTCTTTGTCARTRKGAAGCTTCTGATMGATTTAGGTTCTAACCTGCCAGACAGGGGTCAACCTGGATTCTGTTTTCCACAGAATGGGCTTTGTGTTCAGAAGTCCTGTCCCTACTTTAGAGAACAATAGTTTYCCAAGGGTTTCCTTTATTTTAATTCCTCTTTCCTTAAATGCTTGTATAGCTTAGACTTTCTCAGCAAGTTGCAGAAACTAGATTTGGGCTTTGATTTCTTTCTTTTTTTTTCTTCTTTTGGGGTTATCTAAGTGAGTTTTGTTATCTCTTTTCATGCTTGTTTCCTTCCTGTCCCCAGTGGCATTTCTCACTCGGTTGCCTCAGATATGCAGACAATAGAGCAGGAAACACCCACAATTGCCAAGCCAAAGAAGAAGTACATGGATGAYGTGGAAGACTCTTACTTCTCTTCTAGCTCGAGGTACTCTGTAAGCTCTTGATTTTGGATGGGCCCAGAAGCATATGCAAGTTCCATAATSATATGCACAGTRTTTTTGAAAGYTGAGATGAGGGCAGTTTGAACCTGTGTACACACCCAGCATGGTTTCAGGGGACATCTGAATCAGAGGAGTTGTGGAAAAGCTGACTTTGCCTCAGTGACAGATGGATTTGTGAAGGAGGGGAGGTAGCTTTGTTGAGAAAGTGGTCTGAACTATGTGTTTGTAGATTTTACCTTGTCCAGAATCTAGTCTCTGTCCAGAAACTGTCTCACAGACAGTTGCCATATCAACTTGTATTTCCTGTATTCCAAATCCAGTGAATTTTTTTGTCAGAATGACTTGTGTTCACTCCTTTTTTCTTCCTTTATTTTGCTATTGTCTTCAAATTAAACAAGCATTGAAGTCTGATATTAGATGTACTACAGTTGCATCATGCTCTGCATGCCAAATGCAAAAGCTGTGTTGTGTCTGCAGTCCTGTTTCAAGACATTTGTATGTACAATGTAAAAGATAAAATATAAGTGAAAAAGAATTGAAGCATTTGCTATTAGAGGGTGAATGCAATGCACACTGTAAGATACTGCTCTTGGGAGAAGAAAAATAATTAAATCTTACAGGCATTAATTGCAATGARCCAGCTGTTTCTGGACTGAGAGATATAAAGAGGTGTTGCTTTCATAAACTGCTTTTATTGGATCCATGCCACAGCAACCTGAGAAATTGTACCTAATTCTTTGTAGACARGCAAATAAAAGCACAAAGGCTTTTGTGTCACTATTCTGTAGTGCAATCACTGCAATAGAAATACAAATGTGGGTCCARGGAAAGTGGCAGCAGTCTTGCAAAATAAAACGTAGCATTTCAGTGCTTGCCTTGTTTGTGCCCTGAAAAGAACTGTTACTGCTCTCCAATTATTCATCAGCTACCAGCAGGCAAAGGATGAATTATGGAGGAGGCTTTTTAATGTGTTGTGGTCCAATGATTAGAGGATAAATTGTAACCTGGCTGTTSCCTGCTCTTGTTCTGGTTGAAGCTGGCAGGATCTAACTGGAGTTGGTACACAAGTTCATTCTCTTTRAAGAAAGAACAGTCAGATTTGGACTTGTTAAGGGTATTATTATCCTTTATTTCAAGCTGTGACTTTGAAATACAGGCAAAGTAGCTTTAACATCATCTTGGTATATGCTCAAAAGCAAAATAATCATACTGGATATTAGAGTGCTGGTGAGTGAATTAAGCAAGCTAAAGGTCTCAAGGTTTAGACATGAAATTGAAGCCTCTGAAAATCCTGAATTTTGATATTTTGCTTTTGSTACAGTTAATAAAATACTTATTAATGTCACAATGTAAAATTTTGTTTTCTGTTAAATGCAGCTTTTCTTTCTCTCCCCCACCCTAAATACTGAGGAAGTAAAGCTACAAAAATCTGAGAGGGAAGCTTAGAGAAAATAAACACTTGACTCAAATCAGCTCAGGTAGCCCCTGCCCAGTGCAAAGGTTTTGGTGGCCGTTGTGAGAYTGGAAAGCTTCAAATCCATAAAAACACCTTGATTGTTTGTTATTACAGAATTTATAAAATTGCTATGGTTTCTTTTTGTCTGTCAGGAGGGAGGCTCCTGCATTTTGTAAAAGTTTGTTCCACATCTGTCCCTCATATTTTCCTTGCTTGGTGCTGAGACTTTGCTGCTGCAGGTGCTAACATTTCTCAGAAACTGCAAAAAAAAGTGACCTGACCATTCATAGCACAAACATGGAGAACTTTCTTTTTTAGAGTATTTTTCACAAAATGCAGGTGCAGACTTTAATATCCTATCTTGTTCTACTGAATGGTTCCATTCTCCTATCCCCCTGTGGTTTTTCATCTTTCTCCCCATCCTGTTCATAGCCAGACTTCAGGTRTATTTCTTCAAGCACAAAGTCTTTGGCATATGATAGGTTTTGGTAKTGTATTTTTTTTTTTCAAATACTTYCCACATAKGATGAGATGTGTGTAGGCAGTCAAAAGGGGAAAAAATCGAATCATGTGCCAGAATTGACAAACATGCTTCTTTGTTTTCCTTTTATTTTTTGTGTTTTTCCCTTTTCTTTACTTTGTGTTTTCCCCACTGTTTTGATGTGCAAGAGAAGATTGCCTTATTAAATTCAGACTCRCTTTCAAGAAATGCATTTTAGCATTTATTTTAATGAAATGTGCTGCAAAACTCAGAAGTTCTTAATACTTAGATTAAAAAAAGTACAGAACTAGAAATAAAGGCTTTCCTGTCTGTACTGAGCTGTTGGATTCAACTGTACAAAGCTTCTACAGCAGTATTGTGAAATCCAAATTACTCACTGACAACTGTAATTTTGGTGAAAACATACTTGCTAGTGAATACTTACAGCAGTCATTATCTAACAACAAATAAATATATTCCCACTTTTTAATAAATAACAAAGGTCTGACTTTTCAATAGGYTTTTCTTTCTTTTATTCTAGGTACTATGATTCTTCAGATTTGAGGAGCAGCACTTTCTCTAAGTGGGATGACAATTCAGATGCTTTTTGGAAGAAAGAAAATAATAGTAAAGACATTGACATATTGTTAACTTCAAAAAGCACAGGATTTTCAGACAGGTACACCAAAAAAAAACCAAGCTGATTTTTGTCCAAGTTTTAATGTGATTTGAGCCCTSGTCATAGTAGTGGGATTTTCTTCAGTTTATAGAAGGAGAATTTGGCCAGAAATTCCATCAGCAGTCAGGGGATCTCCTGACTGAATTTCTTTTGTAAGCTGAACTTCTTCCTTACATTTCAAGCACTGTCTGTTGTGCTCAGAGCTGTTCAGTACAKGTACAGGAGGTAATTCCCAAGCACATTCAGCAAAAGAGGAAGTAGAGAAAAGATGTGGAAGGAAACTCAAATATTTGCCCTGTTCTGAGCTCATACCTGCTTTGTTGATTGTGTGATGAATCAAAGGAGACCTTGTTAACAAATGAGTGAAAGTTTGGGGTGCTCAGTTCTGAGGATGAAGGTACTGGAGACACAAACAGCAGGTCTGATTGTGATGATAAAAAATACCTTTTCTCTATGAAAACWGTATTTTTTATCTTTGTAACCAAGTAGAAAATGTACGAATGGGAAGGGGATTATGTGCTTGGTTAGTGTTTTTTGCCTCTCTTCTTTCTGCTTTAAATCCTGTATTGTTTTATTTACCTGTACAATGCAGTTTGAGCACTTCAGTGCTTCTTGTTTGGTTCCTTTCATTCTGGCACAGTGTGGGTGAGGTTTCTCTCCTGATCCCTGTGTTTGCCCTCCAGGCCAGCGTCCCGGCGGAAGCCTGAGCACGAACCTCCTGCAAACACAGATGAGGCACAGAAGAAGTTTGGCAATGTCAAAGCCATTTCCTCAGACATGTACTTTGGAAGGCAAGATCAGGCTGATGTAAGTAGGAAACAGTGATAAGTGTTTTCAAATGTTAAAATATTCCTTGACTATATAAAAATAGCATTCTTGTGAGTAAGAGAGAAGGCAATAAATAGTTACAATTGGTAGAATGAGTGTGCTTATAGAATTATGTCCCCTTGATTATTTGTTTGATAGGAATGTACAAATTTCTGATCATTTAGAATTTAATTTTAAGGAATTGCAGTTGCACATAGGACTGTACATCCATCGTTCTTCTTTCCTGATAGAAGTGGCAGACTGTGATTCAGCAATCCTGATTTTTGATGGAATCAGGCTTAATTTGTATCCAAACTGATGCCAACAAACCACTGCTGGAACATCTTCCTGCTGTGTATTTGTTACATGAAATGATCATTTATGTTGTAAAGCTAACCAAGTAAATAAATTGTTCAGTGAATTGCATAGAAAATTGCATTTTCAGCYTAGAAAAAAGACATCAGTATCGTGCTGCATTTTGGAGGTGGGATRCAGATTTTTAATGAAAACTAACAGTGTAAATACTAATTAAAAATATAATTACTGTTTGGAGGGAACTTGGGAAAAGTTGCCTTAAAAGTGTCCTGTRGTTGGAAGGGTCAGCAGGAAGTTAACTGCAGTGCTTTCCCCTCCATTTCACATTTTTAGTTGTTGTTTTTAATGCTTGCATGGTTTTTCAGCAATTGTAGGGTAACTAACAGTGAGTGGGACCCTTGGGGTTGCAATGATAAATGTCACTCTTGGGTAACTCAGAAATGAGATGGTGGCAAACTCAGTGTAAGTGATGTGAAAACTGAAATGGGCACAGCTTTCGGTAGGGTCCACTTCAGTTCTAAATGTCTGTAGTCTCTCAGATTATCTGATGTGACCTCAAAAGGTGGCAGCAAACTGATAAAATCCTCTTTATTCTTAATTCTTTTCCAGTACGAAGCAAGGGCTCGACTGGAAAGGCTTTCTGGAAGCACATCCATAAGTTCAGCTGACTTGTTTGAAGACCAGAGGAAACAACAAACAGGTACAGATCAAACAGAGTGGGGAATGCAGGCCCTGACTCTGCTTCTAATCACAATCATCACTTTGTTCTGCAAGCAAAATGCTRATAGCTCAAACAGGCATGGCAGGTTTAAAATTCATTGTTTTAAAAATTAACCCCTTAAACTTCAAGTTCTCTATTTTTGATTCTSTAAGTTCAGCATTTTATACCAGGGAT
>CADDXX010001245.1:20379-64856 GCA_902810485.1 Alauda arvensis | reverse complement strand
TCCTAGTTGAAGGGAATATCCAGCAACTCTGGCTTTCAAAATGTAAATAGGAAACAGTCACAAAATCTTATCTGTACTTTGCAGCTAATGAAAACACTAGTSTCTCCTGGGAGCCAAGTCTTTGCTCTAATTTTAATGCATTTTCTTAGGTTTTCCTTAGCTGTGACTAATTTGTGCTGTCAGGTGTGCCTTTTTTGAAGTTAAAAAGCATATCTGAAGTGCTACAACCTCTAGCCAGAATATTTAAATTAGTGAGTATCCACATCTCAGAGCCTGTCAAGTGAGGGGATGGCACTCAGCTGCCCTCATGCTCTGCTGAGCCATGGGTACCAGCAASCTCTGCTCCCACAGGAGCCTGTAGGGAATTCTTCCCAGGTGAAGAGCTGTGCTGGCCCCTGGCACCATGTGGGCTGTGCACAAACAGCACTTGGACTGTCAGGCACAGAACTTTTCAAAGCTAGATCTCAGCAACCTCCTAGAATGGGTCTAAATGGCTATAATTGTGTATATTGAGCTATAGATTTATTATAATATTTAACTTCAAAGACTTCCCCCACCTGCTTGCTCTGGCTGTGTTCATGTCACAGATTAAACCTGGCCCTGTTGATCACAYCATAAAACCTCTATCCCCAGGCCACAGAGCCTTTTTTAGCCAAGGGTCAAAGGCTTTAGGAGACCCTGGGCTTAGAACTTGGTGGAGTGGGGTGGGCTGGGATGGCACTGAACTGTTGTTAGAAGTAAAGATGGTGCAGTAATGTAGTAAAATGTTAAAGTGCACCTCCTTCTGTGTGTGGTTTGGGATGGCTGTTCCCACCAGTGGGCCTATAAAGACCAAAGGAACTGTGGTCTGTTCCTCCAATAAAACCAAGGAGAGTTTMAGTTGAGGTGTTCTGTGCCACCTAATGCTGCACATTCAGATATGGGAGGGTGGGCAGGGATTTGGCCAAGGGCCAGAGATGAGATTGCACATGATTTACACTTCATGTCAGGCATGTGACTTGCTGCCTACAAGGAGAGGAGTTGTTTGCACATAACTGTGTCTGCATTGTCCCTGCAGCTGAGCAGAAGCAAATGATTGTGCACTTGTGTGCAGACATTAACCCTGCAGAGTAGGGAGGCTTGTTCCTGGATCTGCAACAGCCAGTACTAACTCCTGGAAAAGCACARAAGGTGTGGATGAGTGTGACACAATTAACATCATGACAGTGARTGTTTTTCTAGTGGGAATGCAGCCAAAGGAGGCTTTTGTGTGTCTCCACAAAGTTGTCAGTCCTTCTCTTCATGCCCCYTCAACAGAATTTATTTTCTCTAAACAGGGAAATAAAAAGCATATTTTGCAAATTTACCTATCTCTCTTTGCTTTTTGGCATGAAGATCAGATAAAGACATAGATGCTTCCTGAATACAGCAACAGCATATGCAAGCTGAGCAAAAAATCCATTCAGTGCTGGATTCCAGAGGTAAAGGTTTGGATATTCTGTGCTGCCTAGAAAGAAACATGCACAGAAACTGTTCTTATTTTGTACTGTCAGAGCATTTTCATTCTGTCTAATGACAGCTGTGTGTGTCTTCCTGTCTTTCTCTGATGCTGGCTGGAGCTAAATTCCTTATTTTCTGATTGATTTTCTGTGGAGACTTGCAGAACCATGGCACCTGATGGATTYTCCCATCCTTCCTCTTCTTGCTAATAATATTTACATCTGTTTTCAKTCAAATAAGACAAAAGGGCAAAATGCTGAACAGCAGTTCATGCCATCTTTGTGATACAGGCAGATGGGTAGAAAAACAAARCATCTGTAAGCATAGCAAGTAAAGTAAAGGCTGCAAACTCATGCATCATTAGAGAATCCAGGTGGGAGGGACATCTTGTAGGTGCTGCAGTTATGGGAAAACCTTCACTTGGTGATTTTGCTTGGAAGTCAGGCAATCAGGGCACCAATCTTAAGGAAACCAGGATTCCCTGGTGCTGGTGCTCAAAAATTACTTGTGCAGGTACATTCCAGGTTTTGCAGGTTGCTACAAAGACTTYTCTTTGCAGGTGGTTTAGAAAAATTTGGTGCACAACTGTGTTACTGCTTCCTTTTAGAAAAGGCCATCAGTGTGTCCACACCCCATGCTGCAAATGCAGTCTGATCTTTGAAATAATTMATGTACTACTTAACAAAACATCCAMATTTACCTCTCTGATCAGAGGTTTGCAAAGCACTTTGATTCAAATCCACATCCAGTGGCACATAACGGTCACTCTCTTCCACACCCTTCACYAAAGGTGCCTTCAGTGCTGCTGCTTCTCATACCTGTGTTTGTAGCAAGTGGTGTTTGGYTMATACCTGTTGAAYTCTAAACCTCATGGGACCAAATTTCATCTCTAGGTGATTCAGGTGTTCACTTTTTTTATGTGAGGACTGCACAGCTCTGCAATTCTGTTTCATCACACAGAAATTCAATAYCTCTTGAAGTGTCAATTGATTAATCTTCCCTGTTCACATCTGTAGTAGTCTGGGAAATATGAGATGATGGGTTTCAGCTTCCAGGGAGGTGGCCAGTGTAGCCAAGGCTGTGGAAGTTGCTGTGATAAATCATACCCATAATACCTAAAAATTTGTATATTATTGACTTCCTCAGATAGCAAAAAAATCAAATGAAAGTTTTGGCTTCTAAATAATTTTCTGAGATTTTGAATTCTCTACCAGCTTGTGAATTGTCCTGCAGACTTGTGTGGGTGTAAATTGATCACACTGGACAGAACTTGATTGAGGAAAGGGACAGAGATCAGGATTTTTTCACTAAGCCTCTCATATTTTCAAACCTGTTTGGTAACCAGGCAGTGGACAGAGAGATTCCAGTCATTCTGCAGGTGACCTGACATACTTTTCAAAAGTCATTTGGGATGCCTGAGCTTTGAAATGGTGAATATCATAGGAGTGCAAAGTCCCCTGAGGGGGAACATTCCAAGCTTTGCARGAACAGATACTGTAAACAATCCAATGCCAAATATCATCAGGTTTTCAGGCAAACAGAAGGAAAAACATGTGTATTAACCCACAGCAATGAACAATCCCAGCCAAGCCATGTTTGTCACCACTCTAGAGTGTTGCGAAGAGGATGGGTGAAAATGAAACTGGCTCTTTAGCTGAAGTGACACCCTGAAAAGAGTTATAGCTRCAAACCCCTCCAGAACCTACAACCCTCTTTAAAAATATTGCCTRAAGTTTTTGTGTCAGATTCAACAGAACGACTTCCCCTCCCTCCAGCTCTGCCACTGCCGGCTGTCTGTGCTGGGTGTGATGGGATTGCACTGGGACAGCGAGCAAAGCCAGACTGGAAGCAGAGCATGAGCTCCAGACTCGGCTCAGGCTGGGACATATTGAGCCTTCTGGGCAATCCCAAACACGAGGATGAATGAGGTGTAGGTGATTACAGTGTCTGGCAGCCCTGGATGGTGGAAGACCTTAACTGGTTGGACTCAGTGATCTCTTGGAGGTCTTTTCCAATCTAAATGATTATTTGATTCTCTGATTCTATTTCCCTGACCCAAATGCTAAAATTTGCCCGATGCGTTACGGGCGGGAGATGGTCTGAATACGGCTCCTAGTGGTTAAAGACATCCATGACACGTTTCACATGAGCTTGGCTCARATTTATGAGCTCTTGGGAAATTGGATGAGTAACTCTTCCCTTTCCCTAGAATTATCCATTGTAATCTTCCTTTTTCTTTTTTTTTGAATTTGATTTTTCATCCTTGCTAGAATGCCTGGACTTCCTCTGTAATGGGAAGGATGACAGCTGCCTGCATGTGAGAAAAAGGATGCAAACACAGAAAGATGAATAGTGCCCTGAATCCCAGCTTTCACAGGATATTTTAAGCAACTCATTTTGCCTTTCCCTATCTGTCTTCCCCATTTGTTCACTGCTGTGCACGTTGCAAGTTGGAATTTCTGTCACAGAAAATGATCCCATTGTGACTGAAGCAATAAAAATCTGAAATGAAAAGCTAATCCTGCCCCAAATTGCTTTTGAGGTGTAAGACATGAAACAACAGATGGGTACAGCCACGGAGGGGAATTTAAGGCAACAGTGAAACAATCCTGATGAGTGTGATAGGCATCCAGCACAGGGTAGGAGCTGTTGCCAAGGCTTCTCTATTGTTGCAAAAGAAATTTTAATGAAGGATTTGAGAAAAGCTAATGAGAGAGCTCTGTAAATAYTTCTGTAAGCCCAAAGCATGAGAGAAGGCATGAAATTGATTGTTTGAACATCTAACAGTAACTAATTTGTGTAGTAAGTATGATACCCATGAATTTGTAATGGAGGTTATGAAGGTTAATTCATGACCATGTCTAAGTTGTTTAAATACCATTGAAGAGTATTGTTAAATGAATCAGGCCAGGGAAAAGCCTTAGAATAATTTTTTTWAAAGGCASCATGATTTTAGCCCAGCAGTGARTGCAGGAATTGGAAGCTGCTATGCCATAACCTTTTGATATCAGCAGAGGAAATCATTAAGATGAAAATTGCCAAAGGGATTTTTTTAGCAACTGCAGCCTCTGCTGTATCAGATTGGGTTTTATTTTCATTTTCAGGGGCTAAAATACTGGTGGCTGCTCTGACTTCAGTACAGTGTGTGTTGATTTCAGGAAGTAAAAGACATCTCACTAAGGGTGAGAGAACTATTTATGTGTGTTGGCATGGAAGAACAAAAACTCACAGCAAGACTTAGAGCCAGCACGTTCCTGTCAAAGCAGTGAGCCCATCTCAGCACAAGTGAGGAACTGTAATGAAGGTAGCATCATAGCTAAACCCACATAAAATTTGGTTTTGAAACTATTATTTGGAGCAGAAAACAACTGTCAAAGAACTCCAACTTTTAATTTCATAGAACTCCTCAGAGGCAATTCCTGACACGGCCCACTGACCCTGAACACTCTTYAACTGCTGTCTGTAGTGAAGACAACTGGGAGAACCACTCTGAAAAAGGCTTTGTATGAAGTTACAGTWATTTGTGACATGTAGCAGTAGCTTGAATACATTTCCCAGAAAACAGACCCTCCAGGTTTTSTATCCTTTTGAATTACTGCAAAGATTTGTCTATTGCTATTTCCTAAACTTATGAGATTTTCTCTGTCCTAGTTTAAAGATTTGAATTTGAGGTTGTCAAATCTGATCTCTTTCAAAAAGCCTTTAGAAAAATCTTTCTAATGTGATTTGTGCAGGATAATTCAGGCCTGAGCAAATGTGACCCCTCTGTGCCCTATTCCTGCCTAGACAGAAGCAGTTGCCTGCAGCTGTGTCCATCTTGCCCTCAAAGGATTATTAAAGTGCCACTTGACACACTAAATGTATTTGAGTGAATATTTTCTGTCATTACCAATTGAAATGACTCCTGCCTTCTTTTCCTCATGACCTTCAGAGCTGGAGCCCAGAGAAGAAGAGCCTTCTTCCTCTTCCAGACAATTATRTGTCTGATCACCCCACACCAAAATGGAAGTTCATCACATGGGAAGTATTTCCCTGTCCTAGAAGGAAGCTGGTGGGTTAGATGATCTGTGYAGGCTGATGTTAAATTAATTTAACAAGTCCTGAGCTCTAGTTTCAGGCAAGTTCAGACAGGAGCTCACTCTGTGGCTGTGGACACATATGCTGGGGTATTTTATYAAGTAAAAAATTTTTTAAGTGTCTTTGAAACCTGAAACAGGATTGCTGAGTGAAAATCAAATAGGCATTTCCAAGGGAATCTGAAACTGGGCCTACCAAGAGTTCAGTGGCTGTAGACAAAAGGACCTGGGGTTTTCTCAGCTGGAAGATATTGCACATAAAAAGGAAGATAAAAGGAGTACTTTGTGGTGGGGGAAACCCCAGAGCTCAGTTAGAGGAAACAGTTCACTCCAAGSAGATCATTCAGAGAAAACAGGACTTTGATTACACCCACTGGCAGGAATGGATAATTGTAGCTTTTTCTCCTCTATTATCAGCAGCAGAAGAAAAGGGATGGGAAGTCCACAGTTCAACTGCATTTTATCTGATTTCTGTTTTTTAGAGACAGGGTAAAGGACTTTCACTGAAGTTTCCTCAGAGATGTGCTCAGCTGCCAAGAAGCCACGATGGCTGCACATATCCAATTTATATTGGGTGAAACCACAATCACAGAGRCAGCCTTTCTGAAAATTTCTATTAAGCTACTTCAAACTCAATATAWAAAAACATAGTCAAAACCAGTAGGTACTTTTGAAATTCCTTGCCTCCATTTAGGATATGCTTACAGTGCAAAGAAAGAATAAAAGAAGAAARTACACTCTTCATCTGTGCCTGAAAKATCTCCTTGTTTATTCAATTTGAAGAGCACTAGCTGAATAAAATATAACAGAGGTAATTACCTCTGTACATCTAGTCCAGCCTTTTACCTGCCCTGTTCACAGTGGTTGTTTGCTTTGAACAGATGGAGCAAGGTAAATAAGCTGGATAAAATAAATCCTGTAGAGCTACTGTACCTGCTTTATCTGCACAGATGTGAAACAAAGAAGAGGGCAGCTCAGGTCCTGAGTGTCAAGGCATGATGGCAACCAACACTGTTTGCCTGACAGAGAAGAAAGCTGCACACTGATTTTTTTCCCATGTGATATTACAGACATTAGATGTGGTGAAGAGAGGTGCAGATAGAATTATTTCATTTCTAAACCAGAGGAACCAAATCACAGCATTACTGTGCATCATACAGAAAATGCTGCTAGTAGTTCTCAACATGAGTGGGCTGGCAGGGAAGGAAAAAATCCAGCTTGATAGTTTTTGTTCATATGAACTATAAACTTTGACCTAACCTGTTAGGTAGAGTCATTTGCCAGTCTTAGTAATTGTTAGCAGTCAAAACAAAAAGGTAAAGAAACCCTCCACAATCATCTGTTTAGTCATTCCAATTACAGACTCAGCACTGAATGGACAGATGACTTCAAGTGTGGGATTTTTTAATTCATCAGTTGTAGCTGGGAAGATGCAGACATGCAAATATTTCTTGAGAAACTTGCAATTCTCCCATATGTGGTATTATTTATTCCTGCCTCTCTGTACCCTTATTAGAACAATTAATCAGAGATTTATCACATCAACCTTTAGGTACAATCTGAAGAATCTGAAATCCAGTCTAAGCTCCTCCTGTTCTCAGTGGTCTCWTCTCAATGTCAGTTTGAATGCTGGTCTAAGTTGCTCCATGGTTGGCACAAGCAGGAAGTACACTTTCAAAACTTAGCAATCATCTTTATATCCTGCTGGGTGTAAGCACTGTCTACAGGCCTGAAGCATGACAGGCTGGAGAGAGCACTTGCTTTGGCCTGCTAACATAAAAAATTACTTGGCAGTGAAGCTCAGGAGTTCAAATCCTTTGGAACACCCTTAGCTGTCACCAGCTTTTGCAGAGTTGGTTACTTTTGGGTAGTCTTGGAAGATAGGTATTACCTGGCTACAGAGTAACAACTGTTTTCTTCTACCACATTGGCCCACACCACCAGTCAAAAGTGGGCCTTTGTTTACAGTTCCATGATCTGCATCCAGGATGTTTGTACACCCTTACAAAGGCAGGCTCCTTCCAGGGACAGCCTGGATGTTTACAGGGTTCCACAAACAGCTATCATGTCTATCAATTAAATGTATCAATATCATACAGCATTTCCCCTCTCTTTCCCAGGAAAATCATTATTATAGAATCACAGAAGAGTTTGGGTTGAATGGGACTGTAAAGATCATCTTGTCCCAACCCCTGYCATGTGCAGGGACACTTTCCACTATCCCAGGTTGCTCAGAGCTCCATCCAATGTGGCCTTGAGCACTTCCAGGGATGGGGCATCCACAGCTTCTCTGGRCAACCTGTGCCAGTGCCTSACCACCCTCACAGTAAAGAATTCTTCCTAATWTCAATTGCAAATCCACTGTGACATTCTTCACTTGGCATCACTAATTCCTTAGCTGTCATTGGGCCTGTAACTGTTCTGCAGCTGCTGAGGTTTGGGAGATTTGTTTCTGTTTGATCTGCAAGAACCCAGTTTAAAACATTCAAACCAGGTTTCATCAACACATGCAAGATGAACACTGCACAGTACTCACCAGTAAATGTGTGCAGCCTTTTCCCAAGCTTGTACTTTCCTTACTCCTTTCAGTGCTACTTGAAGTAATTTTTTTTTTCTGCTTCTGGGAAAAAAGTGAACACCAGTGAGAGCAGAGGATTAAAACTTAAAAAGTATATAGCTGCAGTGGAGGAAGGTAGATAGCAATGGCTCCTGYTCACCTTTGGATCTGAAACCAAGCAGTCCTTCAGTTTGCAGAAACTCTTGTTTGCCAGCCTTAGGTACTGCCTTGCTACTGTGTTCTTGTTTTTCTTAACCTGTTGAAAAATCAACTGTGTTACCTGTATCAAGCTTGTATTTATTCACCCCAAAAAAAAAAGCAATAAAAGGAAAGAACTTAAACTGACAATTGAAAGAATTTAAATTGATAACTGAAAGTTTTATTGCTTCAGTCTCTGCAGTGGTGGATTTGTCCTTGGCTGGCTGAAAAATGCCACTCAGTTGCTCTCCCTCTCTCTCCTCAACAGGATGGGGGGCAGGAATGAGATGGAAAAGCTCACAGGTCAAGATAAAGACAGACAGATTCCTTAGCAGTTACCATMATKRGCAAAACAGACTTRGGGAAMACTTTTWAAATTTATTGCCAAYTWAAAATAAAGCAGAATAGTGAGAACAAAGATACAGCTGAAAACACTTTACTCTCTCCTATTTCCTAGGCTCAACTTTGCTTCTTTCTTCCAAACTCTACTACACCCCTGCCTCTCTCTGTTCARTGCAGGGGGATGTGGAACAGGGGTTGTGGTCAGCCCATGACACTTCCTCTCTGCTGCTCCTTCCTCCTCACACTCTTCCCCTGCTGCAGTGTGGGGTCCCTCTAACAGGAGAGGATCCTTCATGTGCTTCTSCAGGGTGGGTCCWTCCCATGGGCTGTAGCTCTTCAAGAACTGCTCCAGTTTGTGCCCTTTCCATGGGATACAGGCCTTAAGGAACAGACTGTTCCAACACAGCTCCCCCACAGGCCACAGCTCCTGCCAGAAAACTGCTCCTGAACAGTCTCCTCTCCACAGGCTGCAGAGTTCTCTGGTGTGGATCTTTCACAGGCTGCAGCTTCCTTCAGGGTACATCCATCTCCTCCAGAGGAGTCTTCCATGGGCTCCAGGGAGACAACCTGCACAATSTTCTCCATGAGCTACAAGGGAATCTCCTCTGGTGCCTGGAACACCTCCTCCCCTCCTTCTTCACTGACYTTGGTSTCTACAGCATGGCTTCTGTCACATTTTTCTCACTCCTTTCAGCTGCTGTGCAGATTTTTTGTCCTCTCTTAACTTTTCCCAGAGGTGCCACCAGTGCAGCTGMTTGTCCCAGTTGTGTCCTGTGGTGGGTCCATTTTGGAGCTGGCTGGAGCTGGCTCTGACACAGGGAAGTCCTTGGCCTCTTCTCACAGGGACCACCCCTGCAGCTCCTCCCTGACAACACCTGGACATGGTCACTCAATGCACCATCTCATAAAATGGAGGATCAAAGCAAAACTCAARTTGGAAGGGAACTCTGGAGGTGTCTAGCTTAATCCCCTGCTCAAAGCATGGCTAACAAGGAAATTAGGGTGCCCAGGAATGGGAATTTCACCTCTCTTTATCAATTAGAAGGAATTCTAAAACTGTATGGGTAGGTGATTTGAAGGAGGGGAGACTGGAGACTRATTTGCAATTGGGACTTAACCATTMCTGAGGGTGGCTGAMTGTCACAAAATTGTGAATGTGAAGAGAAATCAGTATTGGCATCCCCACAGTTTGCAGTGAGATGTGTTCACATGACAGCAGTCATGTCACAGCTACCACTAACTGCTTCCAKTCTGCCCCAAGGCAGAATATGCAATGAGGGTGAGGAAAGATGGAGAGAAAACTGTTCCCTAGGGGAAAGACTTCGAATTTATACTGAATTTAACAAAATCTGGATCCTGATGGCTTTTGGCACCACTGGAGTACAAGTTCTAATGGCTTCTGTAGGAACCACTGAGAGCTCCATTTCCAAAGGTAAGGGTCAGGCAGTCTGTAAACTCTGTACAACTCAAAAACCTGATGACCTCAGCCTCCATCCTGACCCTTTGCTTTCACAGAAACCTTGCATGTTCCCCCTGTGGCAAATCAGAAAAGGTCTTGTACATGATAAAGGACAAAATTATTCACTGGGCACTTCCATTAGGCTTTTCAGTGGTGCTTTAGCTACAGGGTGAAAACAACCTTAACAAATGCTGAGCACTGAAACAGGGGATATTTTATAAGCCCCTATTTTTCAAGTGTGCATAGTTCAGGGTTACTCTGATCACAGGCAATCTGACCCCTGCCATCCTAGGAAGTGAGAGCAGATGCCTGGCTGAGACTAAGCACTCCCAGGCACAGGAAACAGGATGAATGAGGTGACCTGAGCTAAAAATCTCATRAAAAGCTGTGAAGAGCTGGGCATGCTCTTTCTACCTTGAACAGAATGGGAAAGCAGAAACCAGCAGCTGTTGTTTATGCACTGGCAACCTTTGAATCTTCATCTCATGCACCTTCTCCTTTTCCTTGCTGGCACCTGGAGGGGTAAGCAYACCWWTTCAGAGCTCTGCTATTGACTACAGAGGTAGCCATGGATGTTCTGTTATCACAGAGCTGGAATGTGTGGGAGTTGGCTTTGCTCTCTGAAATGAGACAGGTAGTGAAAGATAATAAGGAGAAAACTTTGCCTGATGATGCAAGTGAGATGCAGTTAAAATTAATATGAAAGCAAGGCTACAGATTTTGCATATTTATGCAATCACTTGTCTGGAGGATGTGGCTGTTATATTTAAATTCTGATATTTATTTTAACTTAGCAGAACTGAATGCCATCTGTACTCAGGGAATAAAGACAAAACAAGCCCATGTTGCTTGGCTGTGGGTTCTGTAAGCTCTTCAGAGACAAGACTGTGCCACRGGGCTGTGGGACACTGAGCATCAGTGGTGTTATAATCCCCATGGGGTATTTAGGTGCTAGGAAAAATAAATTCAATAGTTGGCTTAGTGCTGAATTACAAATTCTGCTCAGTGCCAAAGCTTTAATGCTGTTGATGTTTAAGGCTGGCTTATTGGCTGTGCTGAAAAACAGAAGGCTTGGCTGTTGTTGACAAGAATTAGAAAGGTCCAGATCACTTGGAAACTYGAGGGTTGCAGTCTCCCAGACAAAATTTGCTGCTTTTTAAAGATGTTAATATTGAAATAAATGCAGCCTTTAGAGCATATTGTAACTCTATACAGCAGCACAGTGCCCTGTAGCACTTTCCTTGGCACTGCTTTAATAATACCATCTTTGATTCCTTCCTGGTTAGCTGATTGGTCTTGTTATAGCTACTCTAAGTACTTCCCTATTGAGATTCAGGTTTTGCTCCACAAGAGACTGAATGTTTCTGGACAGTGTATAAATAAATCACCTTCTTTCCTTTGAAATCTTTTATCATAATTGCATGATTTGCAGTGGTAATCATGCATGTCATTATGAAGAGCTGATGGTATCTTGTTCAAGTCAGTCAGCTGTCTAGTGGTGCTGCAACATATTGGCAGCAAATCTCTGTAAGAAAGCTTTCATGAAAAATCTTGTTAAATGTGGGAGAAAACTCAGGGAAATATGAATTAAAGAAGAGACTTTCCAGGAAAATCTGTTCATAGATTCATTTATGAACTCCACTAATGTGCTTTCTCAATTAAAGCCATGGAAWGACAAGAAAGACATCTGAAATTTTGTTGAACCAGTTTTTAKGAGCAGCATGTACTATRGTCATCAAAGACACATGGATTCTATCAGTGTATGATTGACTTTTTTGACCTATGAACAACTTGCAGTGCCTGAAGAAAGGTCTGAAAGGGAATGCCTCACTGACTGTGCCAAACTGCACGTTCCTAACGTGCTCTCAAAATCACTTCTCCTTTGGTGCAACAGGGACAATGCAGAAMGATGTAGTTCACAATTTATATTAATGTCCCTCCCAGCCATGTTCGGTGAAGGGGGTAAATGCAATCTGCTGAAAGATGTGAACCAGCTYTCCTGTGAAACAATGGAGAACTCTAACAGAGATAGCAGAAAGCAGTTGGGTATTGTTGTGCTGTTTCCGCAGCCTTGGACCCGTGCCCTGCTCTGCAGGATGACTGAGCGCCACTCCGAGAAACGCCTCCCGCCCCCRGGCACTTCCAGTCTCAGGTTGCAACGCGATAATGAGTTGTGTGGGATTGATCCCGAAGGAAAAAATACAGGGCTGAAGGCTTCATTTTAGGAAAGATGCAGCAAGTGAACTTGCCAATACAAAAAATGTAGCTGGGAACAGGACGAATAAGAAAATGTTGTTTCTGCTTTCAGTCTGCACAATGTGAAAACTCAAAACAATCTGGTTTTTTTTAGCCAGGACATAAAAATAAAACCATTCTCTATAAAAATACTAATACATTTATTTCTAATTCTAGCTTGGGCTATATAGTATATATATTATATATATATCAAAATGATTACCATTCTCTATAAAAGTACTAATACATTTATTTCTAACTCTAGATTGGGCTATATCGGGTTTTAGTTTTTCATACAAACTTACTTAATACAAACTATAATTTGATATGTTTTTTATATTGCATCGTTTCTACTCTCAGTAGGTGAACAGCATTGATGACAATATTACAGGGGCTGTGAGCAGTGTTTTCTGAGTCACTGCTTCTCTTAGGAGGAAGCTTTCCCAAATCATATGACAAAGTCCTTTTCCACTCCAGTAACTGTCTTTGCCCTCACAACAACTCTTTATAAAAGAACTAATTTTTTTCTTTTCACAGTCACCATGAACACTCCTGTAACATATCATAACTTGGCAGGTAACCAAGCTGGGCTCCTGGTGTTGTGTGTGCTCTGCAAACACAGAAAACTAAGAGCCACCCTKCAGGAGAATTACCCTGCACTAGGAAGGCCAGATGTCATTAATGGTTTGCTCTTTCTGACACTTGAAAATTGGACATAAGGTTAATCTTTGTGGAATGTGAACCCACTTCTTTAATTTCCAGTCACTTCCATTTATGTTTCTTCCTCAYGTAAAATGTTATATGGTTTGGTGGCATCTTCTTATAGAAGATTACAGGTGAATCAACTCTGAAAAATTCTCCATCCACCAAAGAACAATAAACTGAAACAAGGAAAACAACATTAGATTCAATTATGCCAGAAAAGGAAGCCTAAATTGCTCCAAAAATTATTTCTTAAAATACTTTTGATGAATAATTCACCCTGCTAGGTGAGATATTCTCTCTGCTCTTCAACTAACTAGATACCCTACAGAACACTGAAATAGCCATTATGGARGAATAAACAAGAACCACAGAAAACAAGACAGTGAGGACACACTGTCAGTTAAGGTTTCCAATCCAAAATTTGTTTGTTTGTTTTTTTAAACATTAGAAGTGCAACACGGAAAACAAGCACAGACTATTGGGTGATGTTTGTACAAATGCCCTTTTCTCTATAAAGTCAGTTGGGCAGAATCCTCCTTGCTCTCACTGTAGAAGTTGACACATGATTAACTAGGGGTTAATTATTTATGAGGTTATGTTCTGCCCAGTTTCAGTCATACATGACACAGCAACATGTGCCTAATTACTATATTTGATATGTCAGGCAATATTTAAATACACTCCTTTTATAGTGCCAGTACACCTAAAAGTAAATTATATATTTAGCCATGCAAATAGTTGAACTTTGTTCTCAGTCTGCTGCATTGTTAAATCTCTAAGGAACCTTGGATGCAAATAAAGAAATATGGGCTTAATTATAGAATCAAAGGCAAATGTTGTTTAGGATGGACCTTTGGAGGTCYCCAGTCCAACTCTTTGCTCAAAGCAGCAACAACTAAAAAGTTAGATCTGGTTGCTCTGCTTCTCATCCAGCCAAGTTTCAAAAATCTCTAAAGAAGGAGGTCACACTGGCTCTGTGGAGAATCTGCTGAAGTGCTTAATCATTCTCATGGTGAAAACTTTTTTCTTTGTATTCAATCAAAAATCCCTTGTTGCAACTTTCAGCTATTCTCTCTTGTGCTCCCACTGTGTGCCTCTGAATTTATTTTGCTCTTCTTTATGACACCTCTTCAGGAGAATGGCACTTGGATTCTCCTCAGCCTTCTCTTACGGCCTTCACCCAGAGTGGCATCCACAACCTGCTGAGGACATCTTTCACCCCATGGTGCATATCCATGGTGCAGGTGCCAGGTATTTTTAGCCTTGTATCAAACACTCAGGGATGCCATTCACTCAGCTGTCAGATTTCAGGCTGTTCACCCCAACCAGAAATTTTGTTGAACCAGTTTTTATGAGCAGCATGTCCAGCCAGTTTTCAACCACCTTGAGGTCCATCTGTCTAGTCCATCTTCCTAGCTTTGGATACAGTGGCGTGAGATTGTTCTGTCCCTTCTGTGCTTATAAAAGATTTTCATGAGGTTTTGCTCCACAACATAGCACTGTCTGCTAGGAATGAGGAGAGGCAGCATGGAATGCTGACAAGTTGGGATGGTCTCACATTACCCACAGCCACACTGATAAATACCTGTGAATTCTCTGTAGGAGGCTGCTCTAAGGATACTTGGTCTGTGCTGCCTTTTTGTGGTTCTTCTTAAAGTATTTTTTATCTGGAGATAAGCAGAGGTCACTTGGAAGCTGGTTATTTTATATGGAACATAAGATGGCTGTTCTGGTTGGATCCAAGCCTGGATTGATCTTCTTCAACAGCCTTGTTATGTGAGTATTTAAAAATGAAAAACCTTTAAATATATAAACAGTTCACCAGCTTAGAGAAGATTGTTTCTTTTATAACAAAGGTCATTTTGTTTACATATGCTGTTTTTTAATAACAAGAGTGATGTATGGGCTGCTACATAAAAATCAAGAGGGAAGGTGTTTGGCTTTTAATAGGCATTGAGCTAAGCTACAATTAATTAAGGGTGAAGTTTACTATATGGAGCTTTTGTYGAGCTATGAAACTGCTGATAGATCWTTTCTGAACACAGTGGAGTATCCCAAGAGATTCCCCAGATTCCAGGGAGAAAAAGCAAGCATACTTTATTAAATTAAAAAAAGCAAAAAGCTGTTCATAGTTATGAATGATGATATCTATGCTGATATATTTTAAGGTTCCTTAGAATTATATGTACACAAGATGCTATTACACAAAACCTGGGCTATCTGAAATTTTATTTTYTGTATCTGACTGACAATCTTTGTGCACTAATTGATCTCTCTCTTTCCCACCACCTCAGGAATTCTGAGTCTGCATTTCTCTTACAGCAATGCTGTAAAAGAACAAATGTTATGAAATCTTAATGCTACTATAAAAAGCAGCTGCAAAATCTCCTTGGCTGCCCAAGATCGGGCCAGATGGTAAAGAACTGGAAGTATAATAAATGTCATATTCAGTCAGCCAGATTTGAGGGACATGTTATGCATCCCACATAAATAAAACACTGCTAAAACTGCCCCTGGAGTGATGAGATTCAGGAATAAGCTCTTCTGTAGCCTCGGGAATATCTCCCAGTATCTACAATGCAAAGTGTTTCTAATAKTCAGAGCACTCACGTTAGTCTGGTTCTTTGCCAAAGCCTGACAGCTCTGTGTTGCTACATCTCTCTAGATGCAGGGGCTGTGATAAAGCTAATCTCCTTTTTTTCCCTCCTAGGACATTCACCATTTTTTTTTTCTTTAAAAAATAAAAATGCAGCCAGCCTCCTTATCAGAATTATAGAGGTGATGAGAAATAAGTGCTGCACTGACACCCAAAGCTATTTCCTTGGGACTCAGTTATTCCATCACAGAAAAACTGTGCTCAATTGAAAGGTCATGGACTGTAGAAGTGGCTGAGGATTTTCCCTATTTTGTTTGCCATAATTCTGACATCTTGTTTCCTTCATATACAAATTTCTAACYCTCCTGCTGTGTTAGAGAATGGCAGAATCATCCATGTCAGAGAGAGCCTCAGGAGATCCAACCTCCTGCACGAAGCAGGGTCAGCTGTCAARTCAGCCCAGTTTGCTCAGAGCTTTCTTCAGTCTCTTCTTGAAAACCTCTGAGGATGGAGACAGCACAGCTCCAGGCCTCTGCTGCCTGATTTTAGAACATGCTCTGCCTTTCTCAGAGGTGACAGAGAAACACAACMAAGTCCTTTGGCACATGTGATAAATCACAGGGATCTGAGCTTTMAGGGGAGTGCTTCCCTACAAAAGGTTGAATTGTACAAGGGGGTACATTTCCATAGGCCAAGAGCTGAGGAAATAGGAGGCTGGAGGTGACTTCTCCAGCAGGTTCAAGCTGAGAATACAAATCAGGTTGACACATTGTAAAACCTGCTCCACSCTGGCATTTTTTGGTAATGCCAGTGAAATGTATCCATGTATTCCTGAAGAGATGCATGATGAATGATGGTCAATGCTGCAGAAAATTTGTATCCTGTAATTCCATAAATGGTGACAGCACAACCAGACAAGYCAAGTAAAAGAGAAAGAAGATGCAAATGAAACTGTTAATAGTAGCAGACATATCTGAACTGTCTTTCCCCTCTGGCACRTTTATGCTGAAACTGGTGATCTCTTACAGAATAATTTTGAGGCCAAAGTCATTGCACTCAGTTGGACAACACCTGCAACAATAATGAATTCTCATAGTAGGTTTTTATAGCATTATTAAGAATGGCAATAAGTCTCTGAGGCAYTGAAAGAGGAATTTTAAGTCTGTGCAGGGCCCTGATTTGAAAATCCTGATTTGATTTGCATAGTCAGTAGTTGCTTGGTTGCTAATTTCAGTGTAAATTTAGAAASTGAACTGTCCTGAATGAAAGAAATGTTAGGTCTGTCAGTAAAGATCTTTAACTGCAGATTCACAGAAGAGTCCTGCTTCATTATTCTGGAAGAAGGAATATAAAATGAGAAATGCTAACGTTGGAGAAAATATRTCAGCCTGACTTTTGTTCAAAATAAATCCCTTGCCCTATGAATGACCTTGAGATATGAATATAAGAACTGTATTTAGAAATAAAGAGTTTAAAATCCTGAGAGGTRATGTTTTTAAATGGACTTCCAGACTGCAAAGAGTTGTCTGATAGGTGTTAGAACAGCACAGRTCAAGCTGTGTGTCCTGTCTTCTCTTTGGCTAGAACACACAGTTCTTACTGGACARAATAAAGATTTCTTATTCATGCAGTCATGCTTAGCATAGACACAGAAATCAGAATTGTGGAATAGTCTGGGTTGGAAGTGACCTTTAAAGGTCACCAAGTCCAATCCCCCTGCAATGAGCAGGGACATCAACCAGATCAGGTTGCTCAGGGCCCTGTCCAGCCTGAGCTGAAMGTTTCCATGGATGGGGCACCCACCCCCTCTCTGGACAATGTATCTTCCCTGRGAGCCAGGCAGTGGAAGGTAGCAGWGSWCTGAGTTTCAGTCCTCACCTACAGATTCTGCTGTGCCACCTGTAAAATCCCTTGACAAATTCAGYTGCAGTTGTGCTGTTGGCTTTCCTGATCCCATCTCTACACATCTGGGGCAGTGTCCCTTTATTCTTCCCAGGACAGCTGTCCCTTGTTCTACTGCTTGTGCATTTCCTTCTCACACTTCAGGAGGACCAGGAGGTCCTGACTGACCCATGCCATTCTCCTGCCTTCCTTGCTTCATTTCTTACACATGGGAATTAAACGTTCTTGCACTCAAAGGATTTTGTCCTCAGAGAGCTGCCAGCTCTTGAGAGCTGTTTCCCAGGGGGTGCCATTCACTAATTCCTGACAGAGCTGAAATTTGGCTCTCCTGAAATTCAGGGTCCTGACTCTTCATCCCTAAGGACTGAGGCTCGGCAGTGTAGGTGTCTACAACTCAACAAGTCACTCAGTTATTTTATAAGCAAGGTCACATCAAAGAAACACAACTGGTGAAATGATTTTGTCCCCTTGACAGAGACAGTGGCTAAAACAGAAACACTGTATTTGGAAAGTAAATTAGATTCTATGCCAAGAGAATCTTTAATTATTCAGATATGGACCTGTAGGTCTGATAAAGCCTTTCCTATGCTGAAGACATATCAAGAACAGCAGTTTTTTTCTGCATTCAGCAGCCCAGCACCACCTCAGAGAGTTAACAAACAAACAAACAAACAAACATTTACTGTGTTTGTGATTTTACAAAAATAAAACACATATTAAAAGCTGGCATTTCTTCCTCAGCTGACATTTTTTTCTTAGGAAGAAAGTTACTCAACTACATGAATCTCTTTTAGCACAGAGGATTTATTCTCTATGTTTATGATTTGTCTCTTACCCATATAGCAGGTTTTCTGCTTCCAGGGTTCTTGAGATTTTACCAGATTAATATTAGCACCTTTCATGTTGGAGTTCTGTTTTGATAATAACCTCACCATATCTTTGCTTTGAGGGCTACATTAATTATGAACAAGAATCATCCAGTATTTATCATTGCAGATAGCAGAGAAATCAGAAGATAATCATGATACAGATTGATTAATTATGGGTGACCTGAGTTGCTTAATAGCTTTGGTTCATTTGTAATCTCAAAAAATGGTCAAATACTTGGTCATAGTCATAGGTCAAGCAATGTAAGATGTGGGGTTGTCACGTTGGATGTAATAACCTTAAGAAAACTGTATCATGTAGCAGTGGATAATTAATTAAACACTCCACCCTTTCTGAATGATTCATGTATCTGTCTGTCTGTKTTTTAATTAGGTGGGGATATCAGTCAGAAACAGCAGTGTGATTTACCACTGAGCATTCAGCAATAACACAGCTTTGGTTTTGGTGTTCTTAATTCAGAAATAATACTGGGAAATTTTGAAATTCTTGAGAAAAGATGCACACAAGAGATCAGGAAAGGAATTTTTAAAATATGAGTTGTATAATGTCTTAGAAATAGAGATTAATCATCCTGAGCTCTGCAGAGAGGTCTTTTCATAGTAAAAAGTCAAGCAACAGCCAACATGATCCAATGACAAAGAGCTAAGCTAAAAAGTGGAACTAAAAGTAATATGCCCAACATTTAACAATGACAGTTAACAATTTCCACTGCATGGCCTCAGCCAGAGGTTACAGCATTAATACAGGACTCCCTCTGATTCTGTGACCTGGGCTACACAGGCTAAACAAGATCATTTTAACAGTCCCTTGTGACCTCMAAGTTCATGAATATAAATCTTTGAGCCTTGGATCTTCTATCACTTTGGAGAAGTGATCCCTGAAACTTCTAGGTTTTCAGGAATTTTCTTCTTTTAGTCACTGCTATATGAACAGYTTCCTATATCTTGGATGTGTGTCTTCCACAAAATTTGAGACAACCAGAGACTGTTTACTGCTGAGTTTTAACACCACAAACATTCAGATAATAAAACCCCCACGAAATAACACAATCACCTCGTGCTTTTTACTTTTTGAGGAAACCTCTTTTGACCCCTGAACTGACGAGAAGTTCATGAAATCCCGGAACCATTTAGACTGGAAATGTTTTTGCATTTAAAATACCTGAACACAAGTCCACAAAAAAAAAAAAAAAAGTGTTTGTGGTTGTGAAACTTTATCTCGTACCTCCAGTTTCAGAGAAACYGATCTCTAGTTTCGGGTACTTTATGCTCCGGTCCCAAAGGAATGACATTCTCTCAGTGAAGATCTGCACACAGCCAACACATACAGAGTGACTCATGGTGTATTCAGATTAAGCAGCTCGAGAAGAAACCTCGGAGTTCCCTGTGCTGTGCCTCTGCCGCTTTCAGAGGGGAAACACTACGCAGCCTGCACCAGCTCTATGCTTACAGTCCATTGAAACTGTGACCTGTGGAAACATAAAYAGAAAACTCCCGTGTAGTGGCAGTGACACGGTCCTGCTGAAGTGACAGTCCTGCTGAGTCACCTGCAGCAAACAGCAGGGAATGGCTGTGCTTGACAAGGCCGTGACATCACCCGTGTCTGACAGGGTGACAGCCAGCCCTGGGGCACCTCAGCTCCTGTGGGCCAACAGCCACACGAGGAAAACAGCCCGTGGAGAAAAATTAACTCGACCTTGAGTCGGGAAGTGTCTTTCTCAGGGGCTGTCCCAGTGAGACAGTGAAACGAGGTGAGGAAAGAATGACGGAGTGGTTTGGGTTGGAAGAGAACYTAAAGATCATCCAGTTGCAAGGGACAYCTTCCACTAGGCCAGGCTGCTCAGAACCCCAYCCAGCCTGGTCTTCAACMCTTCCAGGGATGGAGCAACAACTGGGGACTCCTCTTGTTTGAGTTAGGTCATCACCTTGTTGCTTAAAACYAGCAAATATTATAGTCCTTGTTTATGCCAATCTGGAAATTGCKTGACTGTAAATCACAAACCCCATCACTAGTTTATAACGGGGCCAATGTTATCTCAGCCCCTCAGCCCTGCACCCTCAATCCCTCAGCCTTCAGCCCCTCAACCCCTCAGCTCTCAGTCCCTCAACCCTAAGACACTCAGTCCATCATTCTCCAGTACCTCATCATCCTTCCAGCTCTCAAATCCCAGCCCCTCAGCTCTCACCTCYTCTCTTTCATCCCTCAATCCTGGGACCTCAACACCTCCCACCGAAACGCCTCAACTTCCATCCCCTCGTCCCCTCAGCGCCTTCACKCCAAKGCCCCGCCCCCAGCCTGCCCACCACAGAGCCTGTCGTTCTGATTGGCCGTGTCTCCTCAGAGTGACAGAGAAGACAGCCAATCAAAACGYGCAGAGTAGTGACGGACGGGGAGGGTTCCCGTGCGCTGCATCGGGCGCTCCKCCCGCCCCGCGGGGAGGGCCCGGGCGGCGCTGAGGGCGGGAAGGCGCCGCTGTCCCGAGSGAAGGAGCCGCTGCCCGCRGGGAAGGAGCCGCCCTGTCCTCGCYGTGCCATGGAGGACGTGCTGCCCTCGGGCCTGCTGGAGATCTGTCTGCTGGTCGGGGCGCCCAGAGAGCGGGTGCGGGCGCTGCTGCAGGTGAGCGGGGTTCGGGCGGGCGGTGCCAGTGCGCGGGGCTGGGTCTGTCGGCGCATGGAGCTGAAACGTCCCGACAGAAAGTTGTTTTGACAGGCGAACGTCAGCGAAGCAGAGAGGATTTGGTAGCGGTGTGAGGCAGCTGCGCTTTTCCAAAGGTCTGGTGAACTTATTTTAGGTTTAGATAAGCGGGGACAGCAAAACGCTTAACGATGCGTTCTTTACTGGGTGCTGCTCCACGTCCTGTCTTCCGCTAGAGAGAAAAGCAAAAGAATAAAGGGTGGTACCTCGTATCCTCAGGAAAACACGAGATCTAAAACCCCCGTGAGCTCAAGTGCTCTGAGTTTGGCGTAACCTGAACCACTTGGATACGGCAGGAGCTGATGGGTCGGTTACTGATTTGAATATGTGGTTTATAATTTGTTTGTGATTTTTCACATGTGGGCTCACAATGACAGCCCTCCTCCTCCTGGTTCTGCTTGGTTCAGGTGTGCTGACGGGTTTGTTCCATGCCTACGAGCTGTTGGTGCCAGCACGTGCAAAAAAAGAAAAGCCAGACAGCTCCCAGGGATCTCGATTGCTCTGCTTGAACTTGAATTTGATTGCGCTCTAATAGCATTAGATAAAGAAGTCTTTGTTAGGCTTGTTGCTTGTTCACTCGCTCAGGAGACGGCTTTTGCTGATGTCAGCTTCTTAAGTGATAACAGCCSAGTAGAGGTTCACATTCCAGGATCTCATTCATGTGTACTTTCAGAATGGGAAAATAGTTCCTAAATGCCAGCACCAGACTTATGAAATCAGTGTGTACATGGTGTTTTATCAGAAGTGTGAGAAGTGAACCCAAAGGAAGGGGAATTTCTTATTCATTCCAGTTAGCTTAGTTTGTTCTCACTGCTTTCTGAAAAAAAAGCTGTGGAACAACAGATAAGAAATCAGTTACAGAAAGCAGAAGCCATTCTGATATTCTGGTCACACTGCAGGTTCTGAATTGTTTCTTCACTCAAAATACAAAAAGGTATCAGAGAAGAAAGTAGTCCCTTCTTTTGTCAATAKAAACTTCAGTAAAGTCCCTGCAAGCTGTTGCACCACGGGGATTTCAGTCACTGTCTTAGGGCAAGCTTACAGATTTACTGCACTTCCTTTTCCTTCTGCAGCACTATCTACATGAGGAGAGTGGAATTTATTTGTATGGCTAATTTTAGTGACTACAGAAAGAAAAGACTTTACTGAGAGATTATAACATTCCAAATGAAAGTAGTGGATCTCTGATGATATTTACAGATTAAACAGCGGGTGAAAACCCCAATAGTGCTTCAAATTGTGATCTTCACAGTGTGTTGGTGGATCCTTTACTGAAACATGGAGTGATAAAGCAAAGGAAGTCAATGGGACTATGATATAACCCACCCCCATAGTAAGAAAAGTTTTGTATGACTGACCTGCTGTTGATGGGGACTCCAGGAAAAAAAAAAGTGGTTTTCCACTGAAGCTCCTGAAACAGAAGTTTCTGGGCTCTCATCCATTGCTTGTCCTTATTGCCAAGAAAACTGTCACTCTAAGATTTCAATTTGAAAAGATCAAAGGCTGCTATTTTCAGCTAGAGATTTCTTTCTTATCACTGGAAGTGTGTATTTTGTCAGAATGAAATGAACAGAAGTGATGCTTCTTTTTCCTGAGTTATCTACAGCTGTGAAGCTGGGTTTTGGTTTGGCAGGCATGTGCAAGCTGTCCATGGCACGTCTCAGATCTTTGACAGGTTCCACTGGTGGGTTCTGCATCTGCCCACCACAGTCAGTGGTACAGAGCTTGTCTTGTGCTTTCTGCCCCTGCTGATGCAGACATAACCACCAAAACCAWCTTTTTCTGCTTCTGTAATGCCTCCCTGGCTGTCAAGGTGCCTGAAAGAAATGAGGTGTAATCAGATTAAGCATCAGTCAGCAGTGTGTGCTTGTTGCAGTGAAAAGCACCTGGAAAAGCTCTAGAAGTGAATCCAGGGGAACCCTGGGGATCAGCAAGGCCAAGTGCAAGGTGCTGCACCTGAGTCAGGACAATCCCTGGTATTGGTACAGATTGGGGGATGCAGAGAGCACTGCCAAGAAGGACTTGGGAGTGCTGGTGGATGAGAGGTTCGACATGCCCTGGCCATGTGCACTTGCAGCCCAGAAAACCAAAAATATCCTGGGCTGCATCTAAAAGCAGTGTGGGCAGCAGGTGAGGGAGAAGATTCAGCCCCTCTGCTTTACCTGGAGTGCTAATCCAGCTCTGGGGTCCTGAGCATAGGAAAGACATGGAGCTCTTGGTATTGGGTCCAGAGGAGAGGCACAAAGATTATTAGAGGAGCACCTTCATGTGAGGAAAGGCTGAGAGAGTTGAGGCTGTTTGGCCTGGAGAAGATAAGGCTCTGGGGTCACCTTATTGCAGACTTTCAGTACCTGAAGGGGCTCCAAGAGAGCTGGAGAGTGGCTTCTGACAAGGGCATGGAGTGATAGAACAGGGGGGAATGGCTTCATCTGACAGAGGGCAGGGTTAGATGAGATATTAGGGAGAATTTTACTGTGAGGGTGGTGAGCCACTGGCACAGGTTGCTCAAGGAATTTGTGGATGCACCATCCCTGGAAGTGTTCAAGGTCARATTGGGTGGGGCTTTAGGTGGTTCAGTCCGGTGGAAGATGCCCCTGCCCATGGCAGGAGGATTCAAATGAGATGAGAGTTAAAGGTTCCTCCCAACCCAAATTGTTGTGTGATTGTCTGAAAAGTAACTGTGTAATGGCCTGCAGCATTGTGGCTCAGAGGCAGAGGGAAGGGATCATTACTGTTATTGTTATTACTCAAAACTCTGGAGTTCAGATCCGGAATACTGTGCCACATTTGGGTACCTTTATACTGGAGAATTGCTGGCAAAAAGGGTGAGACCAGAAGAAGCTGTGCTGGGGGATWAGGGTGAAAGTATCTCCTTCCAAAAGGACTTCTGAAACTTGACTGGATGAAACCCAATGCAACCAGACCTAATGTCAACCTTACCATTAGTTTGAGCAAAGAGTTGCACAAGAATCTGCAGAGATCATCCTACAAGTGTTTGGGTTGGAAGGGACCTTAAAAATCACCCAGCTGCAAATGCCCCTGCCGTGGAGCAGGAACACCTTCCACTATCCCAGGTTGCTCAGAGCTCCATCCAGCCTGACTTTGGACACTTCTAGAGATGGAGCATCCACAGCTTCTCTGGGCAACCTGTTTCAGTGCCTCATCACCCTCACAATAAAGAATTTAATSCTAATATCTAATCAAAACCTACCCTCTGTTGGTTTAAAACCATTCCCTTTTGTCCAATTACTACAGCCTAATTGTTCTGCCCAATCTAATTTTTCTGAGGCTTCATACTTTCCCTGCCTAATTAATTGTTAAAGAAACCAGTTCTTTCATGACATTCAAAGTGAAATTAACTTCTTCAATGATGGGAAGAGGAGAATGAGGTCAAGGAAACACCAGATAGCTGAAGTCATTCTCTGATTTGTGGTTTCAACACGCTACTGTTTGTGACTAAATAGTGCAGTCATTGTAAAAGTCTGTTTTGTATGGGTGTCCTTTTCAGCAGGGCTGTTACAGGAACACTGACAGCAAATGGGGATGGACTAAAACCCCCCACTTCACTTTGTAAGAAGCTATGTRTGATGCAAGGGGATTTGGTAGCAAGGAGCTACAAAAGGGAAGTATTTCAAAGTGAAGAAGTAACAGTAGCAGCAGAAAAGATAAAATGTTCAAAGAAGAGCAGAAACAAGTGAATATTGTTCTCTTGCTTCCTGTTCACTATCCCTGAACTCAAGGAGTRAGAAAATGTGACTTTGGCCGAGACATTAATGTGAGCTGACTGAAATGCTGCAGACTGAGTCAGTGGGTCAGCAGCAGTGCTGACAGTGCTGTTCTGTGGGGAAAAATGGTGTTTAATGTCTCTGTAGTAGTTCAAGACATCAAGGATCTGCCATTTCAGGAGCTGTTAGGCTGTGAGGCCATTCATTCACTGGCTGCCATCCAGCACTTTGGAGTACAGAGATGCCTCAGTGTAAGTCAGGGATTGCCCTGTCAAAGCAGCTCTGTATGGAAACCTCAGCAGGGCAAATCTGCCAAGTTGAGATTGCTACTATTGGAGTATGTCTGTGTTTTTCTTGCATAACAGCCTCAGGGCTGAGCCTTAATTCSTAATTTCCTCCTGAAATGTTTAGCTGCATGTTGGTTTGAGGGTGATCATGGTGAATTCAGCTGTGTTTCCAGTTTCTTCACTGCCTTTGTCAGCTGCCAGCTAAGGAAATGAAGTTCTTAGCATGGCACTCAGTACCCCAATTCATGATGTGCTTTTTAAAGTCATTGCTAACTTTTGACTATCCCACTGGATACTTACCTGAACTTTACTTTTCCACTGCAATTTAGTTCTAGTTCAGGCTCTTTGTTCATTAAAAGTGTGTTYCTTCAMTTCRTCTTTTCAGTGAAGTTTCTTTAGAGTATCCTATTATAAATACAGTGTAGTTTATGGAATTTAAGATGCCATAACTTAAATATCATGAAGCATTCCTTCACATTTTTCCTATAATGCTCAAATGTGGGACAAAACCTATTAGTAGATGGATCTGGTGGGATGTAAGAGCTGAGACTTCTGTATCAAAACCTGCTCAGTGGAAGATCAGCAACACAGCTTTCCATGTTGTAGCTATTTAGATAAAAAATAGGGACATGATGGGTGAGGCCAGCACTTGTTCKCAAGGACCATCTTGCATCATATCTRGTGRTAAAARCAACATGTATGCTTCACCTCATCTGGCTTTGAAGATATTTGCAAAAAGTTGAAAACGAAACAACTTTTTGCCAGAGTGGGGCTCGCCTTTCCTGTTTCCAAACATCCGCTGGTTAAACAAAGCTTTTGCTTGTTTTGTTTAACCTTGCAGGAAGAATTCAAATTGCAGTGAAGTAATTGGAAATGCAGCTTGACTGTGTGGTCAAGAATACAAAAAGTGCTCCCAAGTGCAGGGAAATCTCTCTGATCACTTCCTGCTTAGCTTTTCATTGCAGGGCAGGGAGGGCTTTCAGTCAGACTTTGCAAAACCGCTTGTGAAAGATGTTGTAATTTCATCTTGGGATGCCACTGAGTCATCAGTATAAGGAGGAATTCTCATGGCTTCAGTGTCTTAAAGTTGTGGTTATTGTAACCATGATTGTAGTTTTTGACTGTGCTTTGCTAATTACCTTATAAAGTTAAGTGTTGTCTTGTGAAAGTCTGTTTTCTTTGGGGTTGTTTTTGGTACACGTTATTTATTCTGAGTTGAAAGGAAGCTTTTCCTGAAGTTGAATAAAGACTTATCTAAGAGGCTCAGCTGTTTCTCTTTCTTTTCATTTGTTTATTGCCTGGTTTCTCTTATTGCCAGTGTTTATTTTAAATATAGCTTAAGTATATCTTAACACTGAAAAGGAGGAAATATGGTATTTGATACTTGGTAGTTTCTTTTGCCAAAGGCATGATATTGATATGGGGCCTTCTGAATGATAAAGGATTTCTTGCCCATTTTCCTTGCATTRACATGCATAAAACAAAAATTTAAAAGGAAAAATCAATTATTTAGGAAGCAGAAAAATATACTCTAAACCCACAATTTAAGGGCAAGAGAAAAACCAGGGTTAAAAATGATGAAAAAACCCCCACACACCAGGATGAGTGTAAACCTAGTATTTGTTTTGTTTGTTGTATTTTTTTTCCTATAGGGCACTCAAAGAAAACTCAAAAAYCTTCCTCCCCTTGATCCAGAAGTTCTTTCTGTGTTTGTGCCTCCTTTTATCAGCAGAGATGATGTTCAGCTGATTAATGCTGGTAATAACTTGAATAAAAGCAAGCGCCGCTCCTTCCGCAAGAAAAAAGAGAGGCCCAAGATTGAAAMTGTGAGGAGCCTCAACGGGGAGCAGAAAGCTCCTGACACAGAAGATGTGACAGTTCCAAAGGACATTGACCTTATTGCTTTGCCACAGCTCTGCTTCCCAGGTACATGAGGGTTCACACTTTTTGAGAGCTCTTTTAATGTAAATATTTTTTCACCTGTAGTTCAGCCCTTATTTTTTAGCCCTTGTTGGTAAATCTTGGTTGGAGTGAAGTGCAGACATGCACACACATCACAAATTACTTTTCAGCCCAAAATGGCTGAGTGCTCTCTCACTTTTCATTTGGTGTTTTGATATACCTGAARTAGTGAATATATATTTCCTCCAGGTTTAATTGGAGAAATTTTAATATGTGTGTCATTATTGCAGACCTTTTTAACATCTCGGGAGAAAAAAGTGATTTAAACCCATTTATTGTATTTTGTCACTTAAAATGCAGAATAAGTTCATTTTTGTTTCTTCAATAATGTGCAGCTTACAGCCTCTGTAAGAACCTTTAGTTCAAGTGGACTGTATATTGCATTTTAATCCCTTCAAATGAAACATTTCTCTTGAAATGAAGTGGCAATGTGCAGTATTTGTCATGAATTGTCTTTGACACAGCTGTAGTTAAATATGAAGTTAAAAATATGGTTGCTGCCTTCATTTCAGGAGGACTTTATGTAACTTCTGAATCAAAAGAGGACCACATCCATTTCCTGGTCTTCACTGATGTCTGTGGTAACAGAACATACGGTGTTGTTGCACAGTACTACCAATCTCTGCAAGTATGTTATCCAACTCATTCTTCTATTAAAGCATATGAAAATATATACAAGCAAAACACTTTGAAAATAATTTAATTTATCAAATTAGTTAAGAGATTTAATTTATCAAATTAGTTAACAGGTGTGTTTTTATGTTAGCAGGAGTACAGGACAAATCATGCTTTTATATTGCCATTTTAAATTAAGTACTTTGGAACACATTGCATTAGGAAAAACTGTTACGGATTTCATTTAGGAGATTTGGATATTTAGGAGCAGACTTTATCCCCTGGGTGTTTTTTGGTAAAGATTGTTCTTTCCAAACAATGAAAGATGTTCTTTCTAAATGCATTTTGTGCTGAAATTCTTCTTAATACAYGTTGTTTAAGTCTTGTAGGCTGACATTTTTCTGAAGACCTAAAGGGAGATAGGCATCCAAATCCCTTTGACATATAGAGGGAATTGGATATCACATCTCTGAGGTTCTCAAGAAAATATCAGCCATAAATTCATGACTAACAGAAAGACATTAATGTGCAGTTTTCTTGCAGGATGGCTCCACCTCCTCCAATGGGCAGGGCCATTGGGAACCTGTGCAGACTGGGAAGGTGCCTGTCTGTTTTGTCCCCTGTGCTGTTTGTGTTATATCCAGATACCCATATTTTAATGCCCTCAAGGATTGYCTCTCATGGTAAGATTTGCTCCCTTCCTGTGTGTTTCTGCTAGAAATGACTGCAGGTTTTTAATACCTGAATTTGCTTGATGTGGTCAGGAGAGCTGTGTGATGCTAAAGCAATTTTAGTTTTATGTTATGTGGGAGAGGAAAAGAAGAAATGCTGTGTCAATGTTGCTCAGACAGTAAATGCAAATTCTGAATACCAATGGAATTAGTTATGATGTTGCCTTCATTTCCTTTGGGGGTTTTTGCTAATGTGTAGGGAATGGATATTTACAGATCTTACTGGGTTTTTTTGGAAGGGAGTTAACTGTCATTTTGCCTCTCTTATGAAAATCGTTTCAAAGCACWAAAAACTTTTTCTAATGCACCAAATAAATGTAATAAGAACATGAATAAATATATGTATTAATAAGTAGTTAATGACACTTTAGGGAAATAATCCAAGTCACTTGAGGAAGTGGAGTGGTTACTTGGGTGTTGTAGAACTAGGAGAGAAATTCTTAGGATACACTGGTTAAAACAATCAAATACTCTGCAGTGTAGATGATTTAAAAGGTAAGTGAACATGAGTCTGTCTTATTATTAAGTAATTTCACATATTTGGAGGTTGTTGTTAAATTACTAAGATCCATTTGCATCTATTTTGGATTAAAACCTTCTCACATTGGGGAACCTSTCTGTGTACATTGGACATTACTGTGTGTCTTCACTTGCAGCCCTGTTGTCCAAAGGTAGGAGAGGTTTTCTTCACTAAATTCCAGCCAAGCTTTCTAGAGTCAAATCTGAATCCATCTGCAGGTATTTGCTTCTTGTACACAAGCTGGAAGCTGTTGGGGTTTTAGGTTGGAGCTTGAGTCTTCCCTGTAGTTCTGCTGGTGCTCCCATCCCAGCAGATGAGCAAGGGAGCACTCCCTGCCCCAGTACAGCCCCAGCCCCTCAGCTGGCTGCAGACCAACTGAGCCCTGAGCACTCATTTCCCCAGCCCATGCACCTCTTCCTGCCCATGCTGTGGATTTGGAACTTCTTGGAGCACAGACTGGGTTGCAGGAAGAGAGCCCTGGAGGAGCAAAGCAGTGCCTTCCTCCTGGCCATTTCAGGTATTGACTCAAAAAGGCAGTGAGATCAGAAATTAGTCACTCTGGCAGGCCTTTTAAGGGCATGTACCTCTGTCCTGTCATTTGTAAAGCATTAGTGAAAGGGTTTAATGTGGACTTCAGCATGATGGAAACAGGGTGTGCACAGGTCAGTGTGAAATCAAAATAAATGTCCAGTGAAATAGAAAGGAAATGYTTGTTTTCCTTTCTCCTTTCCTGCCCAGATCACTTTAAGTGAATTACATCAGCCCTTGGTATTGCAGGARCTGATTCACTGCTGCCTTTTAGAAGTCTCAAATCTCAAGTCCCTGCTAATCTGCATATGGAACTCTTCCAGCTGTGGCTGCAGCTGTGGCTGCTGCTTCCTTCCAGCTTTTACAGTGGAATTCCTGCTCAGCCTGTGAGAGGGCTCACCTCACACCASCTTTCCTCTGSGTGGGAAATAGAATGGATTCAGCTWGGCAGTTACAGGACTCATCAGTGGTTTATGTAGAGAATTCATAAATGAGTGATTTCTTCTCTGAAGTGAGACACCTCTGTGCTGGGAGAAGCAGTCAGTTGGCAAATGGATTTTAAAAGAGCACACTGAGGGAGAGGTGGGAAAGTCTTCAAGACAACTATAGAAAATTCCAGATGTTGTAAAAGTGTTTCTAGTTCTTGTATCTGTTTAGAGGACACAGTAGCCAGATAAACCCTCTAGATCTGCCTCTGAGTATTTTAAACTTTATAATTATTTAARCATTGTAATTAAACAATGCCTTGATCACATACAGTAGGGTTTGGTACCTATTTAAAGCATTAATGCCCACAGAGGGCTTTTCTCTTTTGAGTCTGAACTGRTTTCTGAGAGGAGTTCAGATTGATCAGTACCCTACAATCTGAGCTTAAAGTGAATGTAAATATGTGAATATTTACAGGGAAGTTCAACAGGACAATAACCTTCCATGTTGGTCTTGTGTGTTGTCCTGGTCTTTGTACAGGGGAATTTTTCACACAGCTGCACAGCTCTTCTGCTTTTTGCTGCTGCATCTGTGATGTGGGAGTGTGTGTAACTGGAAGGAGGGGGGAAAATACCAGTGACAGTTGAATTTGGTGTTGGCATTTCCCACAGTACTGGGAACTCAACTGATTTGGTTTCCATTAAATTTTATTCTGTATTTTTTAAATTTCCTTTTTCTTGATAATATTTAATGGCTCATTTCAGAATGTCTGCCCTTCTGGTTTTGGTGTCTTTTTGTTTTTTTTTTAAGAAAAAGTGTTTCATTGTGCCAGAGCACACCAGGGTGAGGGAAGGGAAGGGGTGGAGAGGTACTTTTGGTTGTATTATTGAAATGTTTCCATGTGCCATGAAACAGCTGCTGGGCTGTGTGGCTGTTCTGAATACAACATAAACAATTTCAGCCAAGACCTCTAGGAGATATTTTGGGTGTAGTGCCCTGTACAGCTGCAGATGTTCTGACTGTTTGGGACATTACAAAGCACTGACATTGTATTTCTGCAAACCACAAAGGGAGTTACTGTGTGTCATCAGGTGACCAATGGCCTAAAAATCTAATTGAGTGTTTTCATTGAATACACTCAGGTAGCACTGCCTCTTATACTTAACAAATAATAACACCTTCAACTGCACACTTGCATGCTTGGTATGCTGCAGAGGTGTTTTGCAGGATGCTTCAAGTGATTCATCATTTTCCAGTCAGGAGTTCTGAAAGCACTTGCTRGTGGACCTGAAACCACCTATTTCTATTGTGTAGGCCTTTCATTGTGATACCCAGTGCAAGAATGCTGTTGCTCCTGAAGATCTGGTGTTGAAGCAGCATCTAAAGGGGTTCTGCTTCCATTCAGGATGGATTTTTGCAGCAAAAGGTTTCCTTTTCCTCCAGAATTCTGTGTATAGATTATTTCCTTCAGTACCTAAGTGCACAGAATTGCTTATAGGTGAGGTGGTACTTGTTTTCAATCATCAAAAATATTTTTTTGTACATAAGTATTCCTAGATAAAATCCAGGCTCCTAAACTTTCTTAAATGGCAGAGTAGAAATCACAACTGAAAACTGAACCAGGGTGAGATGCACAGGCAACATCAAGCTATAAATGCATGGAGGTGCTTTGAGCTGCAAGGGAGTCTGCAAGCTGTCATCATAGTAATGAAGGTCTTTGCATTCTGTGCCATTAATCTTATCACTAATTTCCATATCCAGAACACTTTGTGTGTCTGCCTTTCTCCAAAGCAAGCAGATGTGCACCTGAACAGTTTCACAGCGTGGTGGCTGTTGGGTTATTCCACAGTTTTTGAAAAGGTTCAGTTTAACTTGAGAGGCTTTGGCACTTTGCACATGTAGTATTACCTCAATCTGTTATATTGCATGAAAATTGAAATATTCCTGGCAGTAATCTCCTGGATGAATTCCTGTCTTGGRTGGATGAACAGGCTCCATYCARACAGTAAATCTTCCAACCTGAGTATTCATCCTTTCAGCTGCCTTGAGAAAAGGTGGCAGTGTGCACAYAGCTCCCATCACTGAGGCACTACAAAGGGCCTATTCTGAGCTGCTCCTGCTTGCTGAAACACCTGSCTGTGGACAGTTAATAGCTTTAATGAAAGGTTCATAAACTCCTCAGCTCCCCACTGGAGCGTTTCAGAGATGGCTTCATTTATTTCTGCTGACATTGGCAGTGCAGARCTGTCAGCCAGCTGTTAGGCTGCATTCATGGGCACCATGCCCTGATTAGGGAGCTCTCACTGTCCTCTCTGTTCATCTGCTGCTTCCTCAGCCCCCTTGTTTCTGTTGGGACATTTACTGTTTCTGTTGGGATGTTTTGATAAGAGCTTTTTGTCTTAAAGGAAAGAAAAAAAAAGACAGGCCTGCTGACTCTGTTGGGCCAAATCTGAGGCATCACTGAGTGTGACAGAGTATTTGTTTAAATTGATGGTTCTACTGTCTGGATTTCTTTGATAATTCTTAAAGTCCCTTTTCTCTGCACCCCTGAAGAGCTGATGGACTTTTTGGGAATATGTGTGTAACAGCCTTTCTTCAAATAGGAGAATAGTGAATTTAATTATTTCATTTAAAAGTGCAGTAATACATGACAGAATATGCTTTTTTTGCCTGGAATCAAAATGCTGTACACAAATATGGTGTTCTGCATGCTTATAYATCTCTTGACCTATTCAGTTGCTTCCTTTCTGAAGAGCAAGTGTTCTTCTGCAGGAAACCAGTAAAACTGCAAACTGAAGTAAAACTTCAAGGGAGAAGACAACCATCTTCRGTTCCTAGTTTCTGTATATACAGATTTCTAGATTTCTGACTCTGTAAAGATTTGGGGTTTTTGCTATAAATGTACAAATGTATCTTCGATTGAACAAAATGCCCTTTGTGAGCACAGATATCTAAATTGGTAATTGTTACATTTCAGAAATGCTGTGGGAGCTCGTAGTTCTCAGTCTTGACAGTGTGTATGTTTAAATGTTTCAGAATTGATTTGATGTATAATATAAACCCTGTGWCCTTTGTTAGGGTAATACAGTTTCAAACCAGAAACATTTGGCAGCTTTGCACAAATGTTTTATTCTTTGTGTGGGCAGCAGTGGCAGCAAAGAGCAGTGTCCATACACACCTAAGCCTKATSCTAAATATGGCTCTTGCTTCACAATTCCTCTGCAGTCAAACTCRGGTSTMCARCCTCTCTTTTCCTCTGGTGCTGWTTTCCATCTCAGAGCTGGTGTCTGATGCTTGGGATGCTCTAATTAATGTAGATAATGGAGATATTTCACATTCAAAAATGACAGCAAAGAGCAGTGTCCATGCASRCCTAAGCCTGATGCTAAATATGGCTCTTGCTTCACAATTCCTCTGCAGTCACACTCRGGTCTCCAACCTCTCTTTTCCTCTGGGGCTGTTTTCCATCTCAGAGCTGGTGTCTGGGATGGGAGGGACTCCAAGGCAGTGTTGCAGCTGTGGCTGTTGGTTCCTCAAGCAGCCTCTGTAAGACACCTGCTGTAGCTACACCTCACCATCTCACCTCCATCAAACCACTGTGCTGTGTCCTCTGATGGATTTAATGCAGCAGTATTTTATGCATGGGAGTRCAAAAAAACCCTCTGCTTCTGACACAGCAGCATCATTAAAATTTAATGAAGCCRCTCAAGTAGCTAATAAATTAGAAATTAATTAGCTGAAATAATAGCTTCATTACTCCTAATAATTTTTTTTCTAGATTATCAGCAGAAAGAGTTTTTTGTGTGTGCATGTTACTATTGATAAGTAACTTCCTATCATTTAATTACAGCTTACTGGTGCAGCTACGACCTTTCAGGGATTTAGATGTCGAGGAGCACATAAARGAATTTGCAGCCAAGCTGTTTTTAATCCCCAGCCCTCCACCAGGACCACTCCACTTGGTAATTACTCCTCCTGAATTTCATAATGATTTAAACATTATGTCTCCTAAGATGCTAAGATGCTGTTTTCAGTAAACAGGGTGACATTCTTGAGTGTCAKGTCAGAGATTACTTGGTGATGTGAAACTGATGGCAATACCTGTGCTCTAAAAATCAGACCATGCTTGATTAGTAGAGAAAATAACAGTGTGACCAGGGTTCAGGCTGGAGTGCTGGCATWCCAGTCATGTTCTTTAGTTTTCAATACTCCTCTGGGAAGGCTTTGGCTCATGCCAGCTCTTTGTGGTCTGAGATACCTGGGCAGCTCTGGGAGCAGCAGAACAGTGTGTAGTGGGTGAAATGTTGAATTGTTTGCTGCCTGGATAAAACCAAGCTGAGAGAGGGAACTCACACAACATTTGTATTGAGTGCTGTGTATTTGTTCCTTTCTGACCCTTCCCAAGTCAAGCCAGGTGTCAGCTGGGTCAGTGATTTCAGCACACACTCTTGTTATCTCCTGCAGTGGCTTCCAGGGAAGCAGAACTTCAGCCATGGACTTCTCCTTAACTGCTTCCCTTGACCCTGGGATCAGGGGTTGGGAGTGGAGGAAAATAGCATTGCTAAAAAATATCTGAGTGATTGGCTAAAGCCAGCTGTGAGTGCTGAAACATGCAGCATGTGCAGGACCCAACCCCCAGAGATTTGAACTGAAGTATCTGAAACACTGAGACCCTGTTCCTTTTGCTTGTTTTATTTTCTTAGCATGACAACATATGCTAACTTATTCTGTTCATATTTTTTCTATTTATTTAATGAATTTTATCAGTAGTTTTGATTCCCCAGTTGTATCTACAAATAAAAATTCAATGATTTTGTTCTGCTTATAATAAAGCAAGTTTAATTCTGTTAAAAGTTGTTTCTAAAAAAAAAAAAATTACTGGCCAGTCACCCTATGAGAATGAGAGGAAACAAGTCAATATCAATCTTTCAAACTAGTAATTATGTCTTGGAATATTTCCCTCTCCTTTATTTCACTTTTCTGCAGTATGCAAATASCAGTCTTCTTGCTCTCAATTAACATTAATATTTTGTAGTTGGTACTAAAATCCTGAATCAAATGTGCTTTGGGAACATTTTCATTAAGGAGTAAACAGAGACCATCTGTTCTTACAGGTATTTCATATGAAACCCCTTCAAATAATAATTCCTTCTCGAGAGGATCCAGACAGTCCAATYATTGACTTGAATCTCCACCTTCCATTGCTGTGTTTCAAGCCAGAGCAGGTGCTGCAGGTAAAACTAASTCATACTTAAAAATGTTTTACAGACTGACAGTACTGGTAATTTGTAGTTTARGAAAAAATCAAGATGTTTATTTACTCAAAAAACCCAGGAATTCTGAATATTATACTAATTTGTTATTTGTTATTTGCAGGCCAGATTAAGGCATATTGCATTTCTTTGACTGTGGTCTAGAAAAAGCTGCTAAATTTCTTAAGAATATATTTTAAAAATGTAACTACCCAAGCCAGACAGATTTGACTTTGAATTTTCACTACATGCATTTCTACAGGGTTTATAATCATTTATTCATGTTTAAGAAAGGGGCCTGTGGGAAGGATTGATGACAATTGGCATTCTCATACAAGTAAGGTGTAAATGGTGTGGAAATACAAAATATAAAAAGCTCTTTGAAAAGGATTTTTTCAGTGCTTCACAGAATCTTACAGTAATATTAGCAGGAGTGTCCTTTGTAGGTTTCCTGATCCAATTCCCTGCTCAAAGGTCACCTGAGAAGTTAAATTAGGTTGTTCAAGGTGATCAGTATTATCTGAGCCACTTTCTCTAAGAAACTTCCTCAATCATGAGAGTTGGTAGTTCTGCCTTATTTTTTTTGGGTTTTGCCCATGTGTGCATGTTATGAATAAAACTGTCTCAAATCCTCAGTGGTGCAGCTGATGCATCTTGAAATGGACATTATTTCCTTTCATAAATCTGTAAGGCAGCTACTAAAAATGGGAATTTTGAAGCTGACTCTCCCAAACAGAGGAAATATTTGCATTTTAGTGTGTTCCAGGTACCTCTTTGCAGATATTTACCATTCTGGGTTTGTTTTCCAGATTATGACCTGTATTTTGACWGAGCAGAGAATCGTTTTCTTCTCTTCTGACTGGGCTCTGCTGACCCTCGTTGCTGAATGCTTTATGTTGTACCTCCACCCYCTTCAGTGGCAGCACACTTTTGTGCCTATTCTGTCCAGGCAAATGCTGGATTTTGTGATGGCTCCAACATCTTTCCTCATGGGATGTCACACTGATCACTTTGATGAAGTCAGCACGGTATGTTTGACACTGTTCCCACTCCTGATTTTTACTTGCAGTGCATTTGTCCCCTTCCATATTAAAGCATATGAGATTACTAAATCTTTATGTACTGGGATTAACATCTGTTAAGAAATTGTATTCGTTTTTCTTGAATGTCATTGTTTAGTTATCCAGACAATTTTCTACTTGTGCAAAAAATTTCAGTCCTTTYCTGGTTTACCTCCTGAATGAAATTAGTTGTCTGAGGAGTATGTAAATGAGAAGTAAATATTTTCAAAATATAAGTCTGTATTTTTTAAATTATATATTGCAATATACAGTAATTCTATTTTCTTTTGTTAAAAGGAAGGTGAAGATTTAATTCTAATTAATATAGATAATGGAGATATTTCACATTCAAAAATGGTTGAAGAGGAGCTTGAGATTCCAGATGTTCCAGCACAAGCAGCAGAAACTTTCATAAAAAGGTGACAAGATCTTGAAGATGTGTTTATCTTAGTGCATAAATCATGCTTGATGCTCCAGGTTTTTTATTTTGTATCATTTATTATTATTTCATTCATATAAACCCATCTGTATTTTTAAAAAGGGCAAATTGAAAATTCCAATTAATTAGCATAAAGAAGTGGCTTTAAGCAGTCATAATCACCATGTTATTTTGCAACAACTGGAATGCTTGTTTCTTTTTCATTATTGATGCAGATTATACTCTGAACTTTACAAAGAAGACAGAGTGCACTGTGATTTAATTGACTGAGGCTCCCTGGAATCTTGTTAGCTTGTCAGCACTTGTAAATCAATCTTGCACTTCTCTAGCTGTAAGATGCAGGGGCCTAAATGACCTTTATTTTTTTTTAAAGGTATGAAAACAATGGTTGGTGTTAGGATGTAATTTAATARTTTTCTTCTGTGTGTAGAGTGGAGGGTCTGCAGCTGCACTTTGATCTGGAGCTCTGCCATCTCCGAGCCAGCACAGAGCTTGCTGAGCTCCAAACCTGCAGGAGGGCTTGGCAGCAGAAGCTGAACATGGATGTGCAGCAAACCATGCTGCAGTTCATTGTTAATATCTTCAGGTGAGTGGCTGTAGTATTCTCTATTATRAGRRCATGTGGTACTGGTTAAGACACTTKARGCAYCAGTGAAAATATTCTCATTTTGTCTTTATAGATATTTTGTAGAGTTTAGGTTTTGTTCAGGAATATGAGAAGGAGGTCCTGYAGCCTGCTGGAACATGAGTCATTGATGTTTTGATGTAAATATACATTGCTAGAATATCTTAGATAAAACTCTTCTGATTTTGAGCCTGTCTTTGGTAGGAAKATTTCAGCAGGAGAAGGGGTGTCCYTGGAAAAGCTTAGGGCCCAGCAGGGATAGCAGTCAAGTTTTGGTCACTCTTGTTAGAGRCCTGTGAATTCAAACCAGGACAGGGTAGAAGGGCTGGAAGCAGGAACAAGAGCTGGGTGTGTTTGGACTGAGAATRGGTGAGATACCTGAAGAGTGCAACACCTGAGAATGAAGGAGGGAGAGGAGCTGTTTAAGCTCAAGGACAGAGTGCTGGCACAAGAAGGGACAATTGGCCAGGAGCTGGACTCAAAGATCCTTGTAGGTCCCCTTCGTACTCAGGGTATTCCATAATTCTGTGGTGAGAAATGTGGGGTATTGGCTGTGTTTGGGACTGGCATTTTAACAATGGTGTGGCCTCTTGCTGGAGGTGCTTCTTCCCTTTGGATCAGCTACTGAATGGTTCACAGGAATTCTCCTTGACACTTTCAGTCAGAAGATGCTGGGTTAATTTACAGAGTCCAAATACCAGGTGYCTGTTATTGGATCAGCTTAAGGAGTGTTCCTGCAAGTGTCTGGACCCTCCAAGAAGGACAGGARCTGCTGGGTGTGGGGAATAGAACAGCCTTTACAGATAGCTGAGTATGGAAACTGAACTGCTTTTATTTCCACAGTGGGKTTTTGTGGATTTCAGTGTTTGGCAACAATAATTCCAGACAAAGAKGAGGAGAAATGCATTTTTGCTTGTAACAGCTTGAACTCTTTAATGCACTAAACATTTGGCTGCAAAAAAATGAACAGATGCTTTGCTCTCTAAGAGATAATATGTGTCACAAAGGGGTTGATTCTTTTTTTCTTTCTTTCTCCTTTCCTTCAAACTTTTTCTTTGTGCTTTTTTTTCAGCCTTGCTTCTTCTATCTTCTAACTCTACCAGCATCCAGGAGTGAAGGAAAGTAACTCTCCAATGCAGTTGTTCTGTCTTCAGCAAAGCACTGCAGTGATTTTGTTTGGAGGTTCCATGTTTAAAGCAGACAGTGCTAAATTATAGAGAATTACACAGAACTATGTACTTTGATTGATTTTTTTATATACACTTTGATTGTCCTTTTTCCTGACCCCATTTGTTTGGATAAACTGTTAACAGGATGTAGTAAGAACCCTGTTTTTCATGTGCCTGTTACAGATGCAATGTGATGGGACAGTGTGAGGTCAGGTCACATCTTTCAAATTGCCCATGATAGGTGCACTTGTCTTTTGTGCTCCAGTGGGTTTTGTGTGGTTCAGGAACTGTGCATGTAAATGGAGTTCCAGGGTTGGAGCCTAAATCATGATTTACACAGATTCTCCCTCATGGTTTGCTAAATCTCTCAGAGTGTAAGTGAATTTGGCAGCAGCCTACCTTACTTCTAAAAATTTTGAATTTTTTTCTATAATTCAGTAACCAGACTTGTTCATCCACACTGAGTTTGCCTTCTGATGCTGCAGCACATTTCTATTTTGTGTTCTGATGYTGCAGCATATTTCTAGATGTACCAGTGGGCTGCTGCTGTTCCAAAAACAACTTGCTTACARATCTCCAAGCAGATTTATCTAATTATTTATTTTTGTCTCCAGGGAGGTAAAAGACCATCTAAATTATGAACACAGRGTGTTTAACAGTGAAGAATTTCTGAAAACAAGGGCAATTGGAGACCAGCCATTCTACAAAAAGGTAAATTCAGTGCTGTGATTATCTGTCATTAATAAAAGTGTATTTTAGGATTAATGCCAATATCTGAAATGTAAAGGTAACAAACTGATGAATCCTACATGAGAAACAGTGTTTGTTGAATAAAGCTTCCAACATGTGCAAACGTTCTTAAAAACAAATAGACTAAAAGCAAAAATTAAAAGGAACATTTTAATATATCCTAAGGAGAGAAATTGGAAATTTTTGAAGAGCATTTTGGATGAATAGAAATAATTAAATTTAGCAATTTCTAATGCTAAAAATGAAATGGTAGCAATTTAATTTATAAGTAAAAGCAGTTTAAGTTATAATTAATTATTACATTGAAATTTAATATTAGTTTAAAACTCAGTTGTACATATTTAAGAAGATCTTTGAGCAGCTGACTTGCTTAAATACCAAATAGCAAMGTGGCAGGTTTGCTTTCAAGTGAATCTTAGAAAATAACAGATACAATAATAATTGTATCAGGAAATCTCAAAAATAAAAAACCTTTAGAAAGGACTAAAATTTGGAATCTTCTGGACATACAATTGCTAGCAAAATCTGCCACCTACTGGAGGAATACTGGAAATGGGGAAACCTAATGCTTTTGGAGATGCTCTTTTACATTGGACATTGGAAGTGGATTAGTAAGAGGCATTTGAACATTTATATAATAGATATGTTGTATTGCCTCAAATCCCAGATTTCACCTTGTTTAACTGTGCAATAATGAGAGAGGTGGTGGCTTTCCCTCTTTTTAATTCACACTGGCATTTTTTTGGGGTGTCCTTTATCCTAAAAGTAGCAATTTGACCTTTTAGGAGTTATTTCTGGATGACAGCACAATAATTACCTGAGCAGGGAACAATTTTGGGAGCTACCAGGAGAAAAGATGATTGACTTGTCTTTTCAGTATGATGACATAATGTTAATTTAGACTGTCCCCAAATTCTTATTCCAAACCATAGACAATATTATCAGCACTTGGTTTGGTTAGAAAAATTAATATCAAACTTGTAGCTCTGTTTTGCTCAGTATTTCTCATTTTTGTTTAGTTTCACCTCTTGAAGGGCAGTTTGAGATTCCTGTTTACTACTAAAGCAAATATCATGAAGGTTCAGAAGGTAAATGGAAACTTCATCAGTTTTCTCTTGAAAGCTTAAAARCTTTCAACCTTTTAATGTTGTAATTGCTAAATTGGAAGGTCTCAGTTTTGGATGTCTAAAGGTAATAAAAATGAGCAAAACGTGCTAATAAAAATGTCCATTTATAAATTATACACAGTTAACTCCTTTGTGTCTCACAGGTTTTAGAGACCTACATGTTTCACTCTTTCCTTAAAGCTCGTCTGAACAGAAGGATGGATGCTTTTGCTCGGCTTGAGTTGAGTACCCAGTCTGAACAGGACAGGTGGAGTTTTCTCATTTCTTCCTCTGCTTTTGAATCTTCTGTTGGTATCTGTGATAAAAGTCCTTTTGACTCTATTGGTATGAGATCAGGTTTATAAATAAGATTATGATTAATTATTAACTCCTTTAATTGTGATTATTGTAAAGGRGTTACATGAACAGACGGCTGTTGARAYAGTAGATTTAATACTRTTATACAAAAAAGAAAAAAACCCCAGTAATTTGGTGTGYATGTGTACTGAGTTCTAAAACYAGGAATGTGCTRTTTTTATTCTGCTCAGGTTAGATTTGATGTTTCCCAGCCCCAGAAGGCTGACCATAGAGAAAATGGCTTCCAGGCTCATGAGCGCGGAGTGCAAGGCCAGGCGCCGCATGGTGATCAGCATGCCCAACCTGCAGGACATCCAACTGCCCCAGGGCCCCASCAGGAACCCCTCCCTTCCAAAAGTGCAAACAGCTCTTGGTAAGGGGAGATGGTGATGGGCAAAGACMCTTCTGTTGTCTTTTGGGGTGACATCACTGAGTAATTGTCACAGAAATGCTGTCAGCTGCTGGGAAGAAGTGATGGGCTGAGTCACTGTGAGCTTCACTTCACCCCTGCTTGTGAAGTCAGTCTGTAGCCTGCTGTAAGTTTTGCTGGACCACAAAAGAGTGATTGGTCCCAGTGGGATTGATGTTGGAGAATTGATTCCTGAGTCCTCACCCASCTTATGTCCAGTTCTCTACTACCTTTAATTTAAATACAGACTTAAGGTTATCACTGTTTAGAAAGAACTCCATGAGGGTTTTTTTTTCCTTTTTTTTCCAGAATTGATGTTATCTGATTAGGGAATATTCTCATAATAGGAGTGATAGATACAGAGATGTATTTGTGTCCCTAGCACAGCTGTAATCCTTCTTGTTTCTTGTAATTTCTTGTTGTGATGGGGATATTGTTTGTTGGTTTTAGTATTGCTGGTTGTGAAAATATTTACACTCCTTTCCCTGATCAATGTCCTCCCTTGGTGTTTGTTTCTAGCTATGAAAACACCCTCCAAATCCATCACCACGTTCAAAATCCCTGAAATTCACTTTCCTCTGATGTTCCAGTGTGTTCACTCCTACTACACAGAGTTCTTCAACCACCTCAGCAAAGCTATCAGTACCTTACCCCCCGAGAACTCCGCGTTGCTGGCAAGGTACTTCTACCTCCGGGGCCTTGTTAGCTTGATGCAAGGGAAACTACTAAATGCACTTTCTGACTTTCAGAACCTAGAAAAAACAGACTTAAGAATTTTCCCYACTGATCTTGTAAGAAAAATAGTGGAGAGCCTGCCTCGCTCGGAGCGCTCGCAGGCAGACCGCAAACCGGAGCTCAAGAGGCTGATCAGTCGGGTGATGGAGAAACAAAGGGAAGTTCTCAAAATGGATGACCACATAAAAAAATTTGAGTTGCCAAAAACACACATGCAGCTGGATGATTTTGTGAAGAGAATTCAGGAGTCTGGCATTGTCAGGGATATAGACACTATCCACCGGTTATTYGATGCCCTGACAGTAGGTGAGTATAACTTTGTTGGGGGGTTTTTGATTATTATTTAGCATTGTCATGTGAAAAAGGGAGATGTACTCAAACCCTAAGTGTTGGTTGGTCTGTCAGTGACCTGGGAAAGCTGAGCCCCTTGTGCCTGACCAGTCTGTCAGTGTTCCACTGTGGGGACCCTTCACTGAGCAGCTGCTGCATGGAGGGAGGTTCCACTGACTTGTCCAAGGTCACCTGTCAAACAGAGAGACCTCTCCTGGGTGTCCTGTACCCACTGCCAGCACCCTTGCAGGACTCACTTTAACAGCTTAAAGAAGAACACTCTCTATTAGTAAAATATCAGAAAATTTGAGAATTGCTGGTTATAATATCTGACTGCAAAAATACATTTAAAGCARTGTATTCATTCAGAGCATTCTATGGACAAGCTCTAATCCCCAGTAAGAGCCAGCTTGAAATAATGGTTCAGTGTGCCTAGAGTATGATTCTTACSCAGTAGGTGATCCTATGGGGGAAAAGACAGGTTCAGCCTGTACACTGATCCCAGAATTTATATGGAGTCTTCTCTAMCTTYTCCCCATTCTTAACTCACTTGTAYACTATTCMTTTATGTTTAAGTGRAGCTGGAGTGACTTCAGTCACAYGTTTTACTCAGTSAGGGGTGGGGRGAGTATCTCAGGGTAGTGCCTGAGATACCCTTGGGATGGGGACATGTGCCTACAATGTCTATACTTATATGCACATAAAGAGGCACGATTTGACAGTTAGTGCCTTTCTAAACCCATCTTCCTGTACAAATCTGTGTAATAGTTTCTCACACTAAAAGGCTTTTAAACATTTTTTTAGGACAGCAGAAACAAATTGATCCTGAAACATTCAGAGACTTCTACAACTGCTGGAAAGAAACTGAAGCAGAAGCTCAAGAGGTGAATCTGCCACCAGCAGTAATGGAGCATCTGGATAAAAATGAATGTGTCTACAAGTTATCCTGCTCAGTGAAAACCAATTATGGATTAGGGAAAATAGCCCTGACCCAGAAGCGCYTGTTCCTGCTGACTGAAGGAGGCCATCCTGGCTGTGTCCCAATTGCTGCCTTCAGGGATATAGAGGTGAGCATCAACCTCCTGTCYTCTGTGCTTGTGTCCCATTCTCCAGAATGAGCTGCCTCTCAACATCAAGTTTTAGTGGGGAGAGTAGGAAACATTGCTGAAGTCACTGTGTGAGTGAGCAGGTAAAATTCTGGGGGTTCGGACCCAAAATTTCAAGAGGTTGTAACCWCAGAGAAGTGTGAAGTGCAGCACAYAGGATATGGAGTAGTTAAGTTTAAAAACATGAGCATTAAATGTGACTGAGGTATCAGTGGCTCAGCTTATATCCACTGTGGAGCCAAGGCTGTACCATGATACTTCAGCTTATTTGCATAAATCCAGCTCTGCTTAATGGTGTGTGTGGACAACTGAAATAATTAGCTGTAATTAGAGAAAGCTGCCCTGTGGGCTGAGTGCTGAATTTTATCTGTTATTTGGGTACATTGTCCTTGTTTTCTCTTTCTGTAACTTTCCAGGATGTTAAGAGCACAACTGTAGCTTTCCTTCTTTTGAGAATACCTACTCTGAGGATTAAAACATTATCTAAAAAAGAAGTCTTTGAAGCCAACCTTAAAACTGAGTGTGATCTCTGGTACCTGATAGTGAAAGAAATGTGGGCTGGAAAGAAAATGGCATATGATCACAAGGTACAAATACAGATTTTGCAACCAAWTAATATGATGAATGTGCTTTCTGTCTCTGTTCTAAATAATCTTAGAATTTAGTGGTGCTTTTCTCCCATGAAGAAAGATCCAGCTTGGAAATGGGTATCCATCCTGTGGCTGTTGGATCTTTTCATATGATTTTGTTTGCATGTCCTGTGTCAAGGTTGTGTCAGATCTGAAGTATTCCTATAATAACACTGGCTTCTGACTCCCTGCTCCAAAACCTGGCTTGGAACATGGGATGTGGGAGTGGGGTGTGACAGCAAGTGACAGGAATTGTGCTGCAGGGCAGCAACTGCCTGGTGCTTGTGCTAAGCATGACACGTGTTGTGATTTTTGAGCACGTAAGAATAATTGTCCAGACATAAACTACAGGAAGGCTTCTGTCTTTAGGATCCTCAGTACATCCAGCAAGCACTGACAAATGTTCTCCTGATGGATGCTGTGGTTGGTGCCCTGCAGTCCTCCAAAAGCATCTATGCAGCCTCTAAACTGTCTTATTTTGACAGGATGAAAAATGAAGGTCAGTCACAGCAATGCTACAAAGCCTGTGGGTGTTGCAGCATCTCTTTCTGCTCTTTCAGTGTGTATTCTGTTTTTCAAACTGG
>CADDXX010001244.1:22828-65037 GCA_902810485.1 Alauda arvensis | reverse complement strand
AAACAAAAAACCAAAACAAACCCACAACCTGAGACATCTAAGAAAAACAAATTAGCCTGAAACATCATCACAAACACGTYAAATACAAGCCTGGAGAAAACTGAAGAAATATCCTCAGAAACTRCTGCCAAAAAATGCAGTTTTAATTCCTTTTTAATGGAACAGGATTATACRACCATATTCCTAATTCAAAACTTTCCCAGGTAGTGTAAATGACTATGGTTTTTATTTCCAGATGCATGCGCTACCTGTTTTGCCATTTTAGTCAGAGGGTTAAGGGCACCAATATGGAAATAAGCCAGATTTTATTTAATTAGCTCACTCAGATGACAAATCAACTGAGGTAAACAAGAGTTCTTTCATTCATCCTAGGTTAGGTTTATTTTAACTAAAATGTGTCTCTAGAAGAGGATCAAACTCACAGTTCCTGTAATTAGGCACAGAAAGACGCATAAACTTTCAGTGGGTTAAATCTGATTACTCTCCATTTCTTTTTGATTCTGTAAGGCTGGAGTAATAGATAATATAATAGCTTTTCCATCAAAAGTGAAGATACCTATCAATTGAGCTCAACAGTTCTTTGAAAATGTAAAAATAGGCAAATAAACCATGACAGAAACAGGTGATTTTAGTTCATTACCCACGGGATTCCACCTTTTCCCTGAAAAACTCAAAACCCACAAAAAAGCATAGAGCCTTTTCACTAGGCTGTCAAATACACATTTGGCATCCTCTAAGAAAATGTGGAGCGAAGGGGAAAGGAAGAGTTTGAGGAATTAGGGAATGTTAAAATAAAACATTCCACAAATATTATCCCTTTATTTTTCTGCATGGTTAATGACAGAGCTGTTTTACAGAATAAGAATTGTTATTCCTTTCTGTAGTCAAGTGTCACATTGCTCAGAACACAATCAAGACTGAGATTCTACAGGCTGAACAAACATTAAGGAATTTTCTTGGAGGGATAAACTGACAGAAGAGGAAGAAAATGTTTAAGATAGATCCTACACAAGRGCAGATTACAGAAATATTCATGTGCATAATATCTCACAGGGAAAAATCAACATCCCAAAGTAAAACTTTCTGAAATGGATTTAAAGTCCAAGGTAAGTGAAAATGCTGAGGTGAAATTGTGCACCCTAAGAATGAGACTTCTGATGGCATATGTTCTTTTCATTAAAATGAATTTAAAATTCAAATTTGATTCTTTATTCCTTTAAATGATTTTGTGGAGAACATTTTCATGGTTTATGTGCTGCCATCTTCTTTTTCTCTCAAGAAATTCCCTTTTATATTCAATAAAAATTATACTCTCCAAGTGAGAATCATAAGGACTGGTATGGTCAAATGTGTCAAATTTAACAGCTTTTCTTTTCTCAGCATAATCTACCCAGTATTTCTTGCACACTACTGGGATGTTGATTCTTCCCTCCACTTCAGCACTGCAGAAACTTTACTGCCAATTTAACAATTTTCTCTCTAAGAAGTAACTTTGCTTTTGCTGATAGTCTCTTCCTAGGTTTGTGGCAAGCTCTTTCTAAACTCATAAATAAATGGGCAACCAATTTGGAAACCCCTGTTAAAACCCTTCTAGAAACTCAGTTTTGCTGTAGAAATTCTCCACAGACGTACACAGCTGGTGTCTCGTGATTGCTTATTCTTAAAGCATTCAAGAATGTCTTTGTTTGTTCATGTTTTCTGTTTTTATAACATATTGTTTATAACATTGTTTAAAGGAAAAAACCCTTTTTTTAATGTCTAGCATTGCTGCAAACTACTTATGATAAGGACTTCTACAGCAGAAAAATACATAAATACTGTCCTTGAATCCAAATATCAATATGCAAGCAGAGTTGATTTATTTCATGCCTCTAAGGCAGGTATTTTTGTTTCCAGGGACAGCACATGTTGGAAGRTTCTAAAACAATCATAATTTTTAAAAAGATGCTGAGGGTTTCACTTGATTATACTTTATTTTCCTATCCTTGCTACAGGCCAATTCAGAAGAAATTATTTTTTTCTGAATTTAATAATGTGCAAAATTATTTCAGATGAAAGGTGCTATATAAATTAAAAAGCATAATGAAGTGTTGTGTCTAATACCACGCTACTTTTAAAAAGCCAAAAACTCTTAGTTCTTGGCACTTGGCATATGTCATTTAAATTAACCCAGCTTTTAGGTTTTCATTTTGCTTCTGGTCTGTTGGAAAATGTGTTACAGTTCATGAGAGCTGTTAGTTGTGTAAKTGTAAATGTGTAAATGTATTCCTTACTCTAAGGCAGGGTCAGCTGTACCTACAGATACCACTATAAAACCTCATCTTAAAGGTCTTGAATGATAGAGAATTCTTCCTCTCTGCAAACATGATTTCATTTTCTATTCCGTTCCATTCTCTTTCCTTTTCTAGTTCTTGCTGTGCAARCTGAACAGTGCTTGCTACAATATGAAGAAATTCTTTGTGCTCCTAATGAAGTCAGTGAAGTAGTCACAAATACTAAGTGGATAATTTGTACAATATCACTGTATTTTTTGTCTAGCCTGTACATTAAGGGCACCTGTAAGTGTTCAGCAAAGGAATTAAATACTCTGGGGTCCTGTCTTCTAAACCAAGTTTTGTTGTCAAGATTATATCCTGTATAAATAATAATACAGGATTTTCAAACAGTAAAGAAATCTTTCTTGAAGATCCTTCTTTGCCTGGGGTGAAGACTGACTTCTTATTCCTCACTGGAATAAATTTTAACATTTGTTGGTTTACAGGGTTGCCACACCCAAGAGAAATGTCACATTGTTCTTAAATTGCCTTAAATCACCATCATGAAGGAGTGGTTTGGAGTGCTTTAAAGAATCTCCTTCAAATGTACTGGAAAAAAAGTAAGTTTTATTAAGAACTTCTGAGACTTTAACAGAGTTTGATGCCAATACTTGCTTTATCACTTATTACATAGATGAAACATACGGAAGAAAATTGTGGTAGAATCAATTTAGAACAACTTTAGAACAATAGAGACGGGGTACAAGCCTTAGATGGTACCATAAGACCAAATTTCTTTTTCTGCTTTTCTATTTTTATCCAGAAGAATGTTTTATTTGTAATAAACGATGTCTTTCAGAAATGCTGAAGGGTTGATGTAAATAATCTTCTTCCCTTCTAGTTATTTTAAAATATCAATAAATATTTTATGTCCCRTGTAACTTAGTCAGTAACACTATTTCAAACCACTTTTAAATTAATGGGCATTTAAGTAATTCAGTTGCTTTTTCTTGAGTTTAATTTTTTTTTTTTTGGCACGGAATAAATCCTCTGAATTAAAAGATTCATATTGGACAGGGTATAATGTTTTTTAATCAGTAAGGCTTGAAGAAAAATTGATATCCCCCAAACTGAGATATTACTCTATCAGAGAAATTAAATCTGAAGAAGGAAAAAATAATGATTCAGGTGACATTGAATATTGAAAACTTAATTTTTTTGTTGTAAATGGGAAGCTTGCAAAGACAAATGTAGACCCTGAGAAAGCAGACAAAAATAGTTCTGATAATAGTGCTTTCATTTCTTAAAGAAATCGTCTTGAGAAATCACAAAGAAAAATACTAAGGTACAGGACTTTTAAAATTTATATTTTTACTTCAGTTTTAGCTATTTAGCACATATTTGTGTGTGTGTATAGAAATAGTTATGATATTATCAATTATGATTTACTGATATAATGAATTMAAATTTTTTCAAATGGAACATTAACAGAGAGACATTAAATGCTTAATAAGAAAATCAGTGTACCAGAGTCTTATCCTTTCTGGCCAGGTTATTTTTGACATTCTTTAAGTGGAAGATGCAATATTTAACATCACTGTCACTTGTGTTGAGATAGAGAAGTGGAATTTCTCATTTAGCAGAATGATACAAAATATACTCAAAAAAATAACACAAATGAAAGTTACACTTAAAAAAAAAAACCCAGTTACAGTACAGGGTTCAATCACAACACCCATGATTATCATGTCCCAGTTACCAGGTTCTGCAACACACTCACCATCACGATTCTGGGTGCCCACAGTTGCTGGGAAGAGTTAAAAACATTTCATATTCATTGCTCTCTCTGAAATACCTTTGTTAATTGTTTAACTTTCACCCTCTGAGCTGGGCTGGGGCACATACTCACTTTCCTCATCCTGGTCTGGCTAGCACAAGGAGACATTCATGGTCATTTAAGGAGACTGGGGGAGAAACATGGATACCACAGCTTGATGCACTGGACTGGCAACAGCTGCTTATCTAAAACTTCCTCTGGTCCCCACTGGGTCGAGCTACAGACAGCTTCTGTGCCACAGCACASAACACACTGTGGTCAGTCCCACCCTGCAGCACCCCCTGAGCCTTCTTCCATGGTGGGGTATTATTGGTCAGTGACTCAGTGACATAAAAGATATTATTTACTAGTAATATTTATGGCTCTGCCAATCAAACATCMCAAGTATCTCAACACATATTCTGGCTTCTAAATTAAATATTTTTGGCTTACACAATATGAAGTTGATCAAATGGTTAAAGATAAAAACAAGAAAGACWTTGAGGAAAGATCTACATCACATGAGCTGTCTTGTTGGGCATTCAYAAAATTCCATTTAAATGATAAGCTGGTCTAGAACTTTATTTTATCTCTTAGTTCCGGGAAACAATTTTCCCACTACTTTTGACATAACAGTTGTGTTACTAAGAGCCAAATCATAAGGTTTTCATGTCCTTTTTGAAAATAGTTGGTTAAGAAATTTCTATAAAAGCTGTRAGACACATCTTGCATCCAGTGAAAGGTAACATTAGAAACATGATCAGTACAGTTGACAGTCTATTGAACATTCACAGCTGGTAGATTTTGTCCTTCTGCAGAAGTATTAGAACCACTGTGCTACTGCAAGCCTGTTCAATTCCAAGACTCTGAGAATAATTTCCAGAACACTGTTGAAAAATATCAAAGCCCAATTCAGTCTAGTATTTCTTTTATGAAGAATAGTTTTCCCTTCTTTTGTTCACCACCCATAGATTTTCTTTAAAAAAATTGGTGTTTTTTGTTCTTTAGCTTAGCTTATGCATTCATCTGACAAATCCTAAAAGTCAGTAATCAATGCCCGGTCTCAGTTTTGAAATTGAGGTTTTCCTGTTCAGGACATGGACAAGTAATTTTTTGAATTGTTTGCATCATCCCARACTGATCTAAATACAGAGGTGCACGAACATAGGTGCATAAAACRCGTATATGTACTGATAGAAATACAACAGGAGTGAAAATCCTAAAGACAGGTTCAGTCTGGGGAGTTTAATTTACCAGCAGTTRGGTGTTGACAAAGCTGGACTATGCTTGAATATCTTTCTGCTATTCTTTACCCTCAGCTTGATAAATATCCATCCAATGTATGAAGCACATCTAGATATAATTAAAATACATTTTAAATATATAAATTAAAATACATTTTAAAATACATAAAAAAGTATTAACTTTATTTCTTTTATTCCCACAGTTCAGCAGTTGCTTTGGCTGCTACATCTCTCCCCCACACCCAAATTCATGTCACYGTGTCAGATCTAAGACAAAGAAAGTAAGAAACATATCTAAATACATGGATGTCAAGGGAGTGATTTACCTAGCAACAGTAACTATGTGAAAGTTTTTCAGAAATGTCTGTGCATGTAATGGTACTTTAATGGCTTGCGTTTAAGAGGTTTGAAGAAATGGCTGGGAGGATTCCAGCAAAGCCAAGCATCAAAGACACGCAATGCACATACATTCCAGGAAATATAATGCCACCAGTTCACAAAGAAATTTATGCTCATGCATTCAATAAATATTGTAAAGATTTTGCTCATAAATCCATAGTTAGAAAAATATTATTTTACGCTGTGCTACATTGGATAGAAAAAATATGTGAACAGAGGAAACATGTCAGGATRAATGTTTCTCTGTTCTAATAGGCATAATTTTTTAAAAGCAAACCACTACATAAAGAATTATCTGAAGTGTTACAACAATAACCCTGACAATAAGGAGAGGTAAAAAGCTGAGATGGCACTGTGATATATAACTATCTACTGCTGTGTCAGTAATGCACACTGCTGACTGGTTTGGCCCAGGGGATCAAACCCCAATGTACAGTGAGCAGCTTTCTCTTAAACAACAAGATGTAAYAGAACCCACTAAAATAAAAGTGTGTTCCCATCAATTCAGCATAGTAACAGGTGGGAATAAGTTAAAATATTTTAAATCCAGAATAATCCAAATGAGGTCTTAATCGAAGTCATTGTGCATAAGGATCCATGCTATTTAAATTCAATGTACAATCTAAAGCAGAGTATGCAGGTGAGATCATAGCTCAGCAAAAAAAATATTCTCTATTTTTTCTTTTCTATTCCAACCTCTCTCTTTTCACAGACATTTATCTTCCATTCCTGTAAATTCACTGTCTTTTAAAAAGATAGTGTAACCTGAGTGACCAAAACTTTGATGTAGATACCCTGTAGTGAGCCCCCAGTGAAGACTAAAAAGGTTAGACTCAGAAAAATCAGCTTTTATTATAGAAAAGTAATTAACTTTTTGACTAGGAGAAGTTCAAATTAGATCAGACTGAACAGAAACAAAGAGCTTACAGCTAATCCTGACCTCTATGCCTTTGCTTTCAGGGGTGGTTTAGGCAGCTTTCCAAACTGCAACAAACTCAGCGTGTTCCAGATTGGTCCTCCAGTCATCTCYGAAGGTACTTGATGCTCCTCTGAGAAGCATCTCCTTCTCTTTTTTCCCTGTTGAAGGCCCTAAACATTTTATTCCCAATGAACAAACTCATTTCAAAGAAGTGTCCCTGTACGTGTCTGAGCCAGTATTACAGAAACTCCCATCTGAGAAAAAACCAGCACAAAACAGTGTTGGTAGCCACGTTTCTTTGCTTCTTCTTTTATTGTATTTTTCTTTTCTATTGCCCTCTTCATCCTGGCTTCTTAGAACTATTTCTGTTTTCTTTTCCCACAATCTATTTCTTCAACTTTGAGTCTTTGCATGCYGTTTCATTCCTCCTCTTCCCTAACAATGATTCCAACAGCTCATCTTTCCCCTTCCCAATCTTCAAGACTGAGAAGGTATTTCCAATGCTGTTCCTCTACCTCAACCAGTTTCTTTTGTCAGACTGTCTGATCCCTTATTGCTCTTCCACTCATCTTCGCACATCAAGTCACTCTTTTTTCTTTTCAGACTCTTCCACTGATCTTCAAAATGACAGAACATTGTAACAATAAAATAATGGTTACAGAATCACAGAATAAACTAGGTTGAAAAATAACCTTGAGATCATCAAGCCAAACTATCACCTAACACCACCTTACTGAATAAACCATGTCAGTGAGTGGCACATCCAGGTTTTTTTTAAACACCTCCAGGGACAGTGACTCTACCACCTCCCTGGGCAGTGCCCAATCACTCTTTCAGTGAAGATTTTTTTGTAATTTCCAGCCTGGCTACAACCACCTTCCAGGCAGTTGTAGAGAGTGATAAGCCTCCTTTTTTTCCAGGCTGAACAACCCCAGCTCCCTAAGCCATTCTTCATAGGGCTTGTGTAGCCTCTCACTGGCCTTATTGCCCTCCTCTGGATGTGTCCTTTCTAAACTGAGGGACCCAGAACTGGACACAGAACTCAAGGTGCAGCCTCACCTCTGCCAAATATAGGGGAAATGTACATATATGGCTCAATTCTTGATAATTTTACAAGTGACAGGAGAATGTGGCTTTCTCACTGTTTTCAAATTAAAAAAAATACAGCTTCACAGACTCTCAGGCAAAGAGTCCAACACCATTGGAAGTACAGCCATGTAAATCAATCCTAAACAGCAAAACAAAAGCATTTTACCTGATTTTGACTAAACTAATTAAGTTAGAAGGATTCTGTGGACAGCCCCATTAGCCTTAGTATTSCATTCAATTCTTTCTGAAGAAACATTTGCAATTATTGTTTTAAAGCACTCCAGATTTTCATTTTCCAGAGAATTGATTACTTCAAAATTCCACTTTACAAACTGTAGCTGAGGTGCTCTGATTTCTGTTATTTGGACATTGACTTTTCTTCTTTCCTTGTCTCCTCCCATACATTTTGCTTATTTGTGCATGTGTGGCTCCCACCATTTGTTTTGTTGGTAAGAAGCCGTAAGTGAGCATAAATGAGATCCATGTTGTGTGCTAAGAGATCTGTGATTGGACAGTCTGGATGTAGTCTAGCCTCAGCACTCCCACCATGCACTSTCTTTCTTTTTCCTGCTGCCATTATCTGCCCCAAGATATTTGCATACATTATTCTCTCTCTGTAGTGACCACACAGGCCACATGAACTCACCTTGTTTGCCTGGATACTCCACCTCATTTGACTGGCAGCAGAGGTTAAGTACTAGTTTGACATGGGCTCATATCTGAATAACACCTCCTCTTTCTCACACCAAAGTAATTAAATCCTGGATTTTCTTTGTATCTAAACCAAGGAAATCACACACAATCTTCTTGTTGTTCCTTTAGCGGACAAATATTTTGATTGGAGGTGAACAAGGCATTCTAGAAAAAAAGATACACACAAAGAAAATACACAGAAAAAATAAAAAATATACCACCTTTAGAGTCAGCTACTACTATTTGCCCTTCTAGAAATATATTCACCTGTCCATAAATACTGGTATTTTKGGAAAAAACACAGATGTAACACCTATTTTYCTTGTAGTGAAGAAGGCAGGAGGAGAGGCAATAACATGACTTTGATTCTTACACTGTTTAGAGAAGATTCTTGACAGAACAGAGAATTACTTGCTCTTGTCGAGAAATATTCTAATTTCAAACTGCCACCAAGGCAGAAAATAATACCCACTGATGAAATGAATCTCAACTGAACCATGTGTTCATGGGCAGCATGAAGTCCTAGATCTTAAAAGTCATGGTATGTGTGTTTTGCAAAGGTTAATGGAAAACACATTTATTAAATATTATTTCTGGACTATATTTTGAGACGTTGAATTAGGGTATTGCTATTCTCCATGGAACAGATCTTCATAGCAAAAATGTTAGTGTAAAACAACCCAAAGCCTGGCAAAATTAAAAAACAACTATATCACTGCAGATGTTGAAAGATTTATTTTCTCCATTAACCATCTATGTTATCTSTGCATTTCATTTTACTTTAATTTTTGTCAGGCATTGGAAAGAACTGTAGAGTRTTATATTCCTTTTCATACAGCCATCATTCAATTTATAATAAAAATTTCAGTGCACATCAAAACCTCCACCCTTTTATAGGAATTTGTTGTGACAGWTTTAAACTGTATGAAATGTTACAGTATTTGTAGAACTCTTAAAGTCATGTATTTCGTTTGCAGCAAAACAACTTTCTGAAGTACAGKGAGTGTTCTATACATCCCTTCAATAATGTACAGAGTATGTTAACAAAAGTTTTTGGGCAAACAACAGAGTATACATCCTTGTAAAAAGAGTTTTTAAAAGGGCATGGCATGTATGACACAAGGTTGTGTCATAAATGAAAAGTGAAAAGTGAAAAGGGCCAGATGGTTCTTTTCATGCTTTGTTACCAATTTTATACATACCTGCATGGGATTCATAGTAGGGTTTGATCTTTACTGGTAGCTTTCAGTGGTTATACTTTCCAAGAAAAAGAATTTTTGTGTAGTGATTAAAATAAGGTCTACATGTGTTTTATATTAAAATTATTATGCAAGCTTATCTTTTACAAGTATATTTAGTTGTGGTTGAAATCTACTTTATGTCTTCAGGTTAGAAACTATGAAATTTGACAGAGGGGGATAAAATCTGTCCACTGCTGCACAAAACCCCCATCTGCTTGCTAGGATTTAATTGCTGCAACAGGAGTCAGCTATGACTTCACCACTGGCAATATTTGCAGTTTGAAAAGYTACTCCCTCTTGTGAGAGTATTTGTGGTATGGATGTTTTGCTTATAGTGGATCACTGTTTTAACGTAATACGAATAGCAAAATAGTTCTTTTATACAAGTATTAGTCCTTTTAATTAGCATGACACACCTAGTTTGTTMAGCCTTTATGTATTTCCTATGAGAATGAAGCTTACTGCTATATGTATACAATGAGGTGATTGACAAAATATGACCTCATTCTTACMTGGTTTGGTAAACCTAATAACAAGAATGTCTCTTTTCTCATGGTGTATGCGTTCCTCTGTATGGCTTGCAATTTGCTTATTTATATTACAGCTTTCATATAGTAATTTTCATTTAAGAATATTGTTTTAACATTCAAGTAGTTTGGATGATACAGTATTATTCTGGAAATTAATTTAATAAAAAGCAATGTCTGTAGAYATAACTTCCTGACACTGACAATTACTTAATTGGAGCAATTTTTTCCCCACAACATGATGTRCCAGTTAAATAATTTTAAAGAATTAAATTTTGAATAATTGGTGAATGTGAAGCGTGTGCTCTGTACCTGAACTTTTRAATTTCTGAATGAGAAACAATAATGTTGAAACCTGCATGATATGTATTGCACAGCATGTGAARCTGACAGATACATTTTTCTACCTGCTCTAATGGCTTATGAAGCACTTGACTTTTTGCCAGAATATTTCCTCTACTTGTTCAGCTCAGAAAAATCCCTCATCATCCACCAAGCACGTCTTTATGAATTGCCAATAGAGAAATCATCAACTAAGCTGAATATGAGGCATGGAAGTTAGAGTTCTGTAAAGTAAAGAAAACACTAAGATTTTGAAAAGTCCTACTCTTTTCACTGAAATTAAAAGAAAAAGCTCATTCTCATTTGTAGTAGGGCTGGCATATCTTGTGTTAAAGCCATGAGATGACAGTTTCAGTGAAAAGGGTTTATAAGCTTGACTGACAGTTCAGCAGACAGAAACCCTTGAAGGTGGCACAGCCAGCTATTGTAGGATTGATGTTGTAACATGACCTGAATAAACAGAATTGAAGAACAAAAAATAACAAAAAAAAATCACTTTGTTCATTAGCTCATAATTTCCAGTCCAWCCTGCTGCACATAGAGCAAAATCAAAACTCTGAAAGCTTGCTTCTTGTAAAAAGCTCAGTCATTGCAGCTCCTCTGGCTGCTAATAAGTGTTTCTCTCCATAAACACTCCCATTTTATATGATTTGTTGTAATATTTGAGAAAGTGGTTCTCCTAAGATATACAGAGACAAAAATAATTTCCCRGTTACAAAGTAAAAACCTTACAGACAATTGAGAGTTTTGGCTTCAAAGCAAGAAAGAAATGTTTCYTGCTTCTGTATTTCAGGTTAGAGACAGGGTTGGTTAGTGCATGCAACAATAAAAAATCCACAGAGAACTGATCCTCGCAAAATGTCATGTTCTCCCAGAAAACTTAAAGCCAAGATTACCAAGGAAATACTGGATTTTCCGAAGGGGCTCAGTATCTAGAATGATTATGGTTGGTGGGGTCAGAAGAAAAGCCATGGCAGCTAAATGCAAAATACCTTATATCAGTTGTATGCGTGACACTAGAGCATAAATAACTCAGCTGAAATCTAGWGTATGTTAACATTCTGGCAGTTTTCACCTGCAATGATTCCTGTCAAAACCTGTAAAACARTTTGATAATTAAAACCAAGCAAACAAAAAAAGGAATTTCACTCAGGCTTTATGTTTATATTATCACTACACTGCATTTTTTCCTGTTAAATAAAAGCAGCTTTAGTTTCTTGTGCTTTGACCATTTATCAAGTGAGATACAAATTCAAGGTACTTTGAATACACATGGAACCCTTTAATTATGCCRTTAAAATCCTGTGCCTTTGCTGTGAGATAATGGATTTATTAAATAGATTCTTTGACATATTCTGCAGGAAGCTTGTGATTGGCAGCTGCTGCTGCATCTTCAGGGTAGTGATAGAGTGAGGGACAGTACAAAAACTCAACCTTAAGAGATGCACAACATTATCCTTCATGAAGTCTAACTGGTAAGAATTTTGATTAAAAAAATATCTGTAATATTTTAGTGGTTGAACTCTGTTGTAAAATTTCTAGGAAATATGAAATACAAATAATGGATTGTAACTGAGGTGAAGTTATGCCACAACTAGCATGTTCAAATAAGAGTTTGCTAGCAAGAACTATATTGAAATATATAACTGTATTTCCTGTTGTAGTCACTATTGCARGAGATATGCAGAATTTATTAATATGGTTTGATCTGGTGAGGTTCCTATCACTGGAGAAAARAATAAGTCACTTAATACACTTTGACAAATTGCTGGTATTGCTAATAGAAGRATCTTCAAAGCATTCCTTCCTCAGGCTRCAGTACATTTGGACACCTGAAATAGAGCAGAAATATAAACTGGTATCAGTCTTTAACGAATAATTTCGATATCTTGGTCTTTTATCCTTGTGAATTTCACCGGAAGATGTCTGAGTTGTAGTTAGTGCACAAAGCACTTTGTTATTATAAGGAAGTAAAGTATCATCTGCTTATGTGGATTACATGATGAATGTATGAATTTTTTTCAACTACCTTACTCTCTTCTGGTGACAGTTTGGGTTCCACCTGTATGCTACATCACTTTAAAGGCYATGTCTTCCTAGATCAGTCACTACAAAATTGTATCTCTCCTGGGTACTTCTAGAAAATAGGCTTTCAGCTGTACAGTCCTCAAAGGAAAATATAGAACAGAAAACCTTAAATGGATGTTACAAGATCTGGTCCTCTTAATGTCTTATATTACACAGACACTGTGATTCTTGTTTGAATCATGAAGTTGTAGAATTCCAAGTGAATGCAGTCTGTGTGAAGAAGTTCCTGAAAATTCATTGAAAGTGTTAACAAAGTCGTTTCTCTTTGTCCTTTCATTCTGATCCATCTGGGCAATTCCTTATGTTTCCATCTCTGTGCATAGAAAACAACAACTTTAGAGACAATTTGGCTAATATTTCAAAGTGTTAAATTATCTTTAGTTTTTGTAGTTTCTCTCCATTGTATTGACTAAAAAAATTACACAAAATAAAGATTCCTTACAATCACAAAAAATTTTGGTACATTGTGGATAAGCAAGGTATCTTAAAAAAAAATGACAGTTTAGCTTAAGTTAAGTGGATGTACCTCTTGCCCACTGTAGCTATAAATCTAATAACACTTTCTAAAAATGAGCAAGATGGAGACACATGCATTCACTAAGTTCATGTCTCCTTGAATTTAAGGGTTGGTTTAAGCATCTATCTTTCAGAGTATTCARAACAAAACACACTGAGATATCAGTATCAGGGTTTCACCATAAGTTGTTTCCTCCTTTCTTCAGATTTTATAACATCCTGGTAGGTATTGTTTTTGAAAAAGTAACCTAGTGTATTGTCACTAGATTCCCCCTCAACAGACTTACATTTATGACCAATATGATGAATATGTGCTTATTTTCAGAGGCATACCATGACCAGTCCATGGCATGCACTACAACCTTTTGCTCCTAGAGTTGAAGGGCAGGAACCAGATAGTCCAGGAGAGAGGGAAAGCCAATTTTTGAGAGACAGCAGACCAGCGGGGCAGCAACCACAAAGATAAAGGGTATGGTCCCATGGCACTCAAGGGAAAAGAGCAGCTCCAGTGATTTGGTTCAGTGGACACTTCAGATCACTAGGCTAACTTATAGCCAGAAGGATGGTCCAAGCCCAAGCTGGAAAGTCAAGTGCAGGAACAGGAAGATATACAGGTGACTACAGGCACAGGCAAATCTGTCATACAGCTCTGGCAAAGACACGGCTAAGCATCCTGGCCTCAGAGCATTTCTTGCACAGAGAGGGATGCTAAAAAGGCTTCTCACAGCCTTTTCCATCCCAGCTGTTTTCCCAGCACTCTAACCCTCATTTCCACAGCTTCACCAGATCAGCGCTGGCCTTGAGAACAGTCAAATCCCAGAGGGGAAGCAGGAGAAAATTCAGAACTCTGACTCATAATTAGCAATGTTAATTTTTGCAACCGCATGCCATACCTGGTGTGAACAGTTACTACCAGCTTTCATAAATTGAATAAATTAATAATGTGCAGAATTAATTTTATCTCCAACATGCAGATGAAGCTGGTCTCTGAAAAAGAAATCCTAAACTCAACAGTAATTTGACCTCAATGAATGAGGCCAGGATTTCATCCACAGAATTCAAATGAGTTTCCAAAGATCACAGAAGGGYCTTAAAGTCCCTCTTTTATGCATGGAATAATAGGTTTGCATTGCCTTTATTTTTTGCTTGCAGTAAGAATCCAGTTTACATTTGCAGTAAAAACAAGGATAAAAATAACAATCTATTTACCTGAGGCTTCAAATTTAATTTGAAAATGGTGCTTGTTTCTAAAGCACATCCTTTATAACACAATATATTTTTCACTTTGTGCACTTGATTAGACACAGAATGTAACCTGCGCAGACTGATTCTTTGTTCTGATTTTTTGCTGGGGTAGAGTTAAATTTCTTCACAATAGCTGGCATGGGCCATGCTTTGTGCTGAAAACAGCATTGACAACTCAGAGGTCTTTCTCATATTGCTGAGAGGCACTCACACAGAGCCAAAGCCTCTTCTGCTCCTTACCCCACCACGCCAGTGATGATACWGGGGGTGCAGAAATAGTTGGAAGGGGACAAAGCTGGGACAGCTGACTTCGTCTGACCAAAAGGAGCCTCCATGTGGTSTCATGCTCAGTACATAAATCTGGGGAGAGAAGAAGGAAGGGGAACACAACATTCATGGTGATGGCGTTTGTCTTCCTAAATCACTGTTACAAGTGATGGAGCCCTGCATTCCTGGGGATGGCTGAACAYCTGCCTGTCAATGGGAAGTGGTGAATTAATTCCTTGCTCTGCTTTGTTGAGTCCATGACTTTTACTTTTCATATTTAACTGTCTTTATCTCACTCCATGAGTTAGTTTTTTCTTTTCTGATTCTCTCCCCCATCCTACAAGGGGACAGTAAGCAAACAGCTCTGTGGGGCTTAGTTGCTGGCTGAGGTTTAGCCATAACAGCATAARCCCAAAGATTTCTGCAGTCTGGATTAAAATAGTGAGTCTTACATGTTCTTATGCTTTGCCAAGTTCCAAATTTGTTWTGGAAATAAGAAAGCCATGTTATATGTTAATATAATTTTATTACACTTAACTAATTATAAAACATTGCATTTTGTTAAATTCATATTTGTTCAATTTTATAAATTCTCCCAATGTTACTTTCTTTTATGTCTCTCTGTTTTGGAATATGGATTTGTTTTAGTTACTGACACATAAAAGCAGGTTTGAAATCTCCAGAAGGAATAGAATACAGACTGTTTTAGTTACAAGTGAAAACAGATAAAATGTAGAATTTTAGATTCGCAAAAACAGGTTTTGGATTTCATTTGCCCTTTGCCTTTCTGTCTCGCATTATATTCAGATATACATACAACTGCATGTGTATGAATCCACATACCTGTCGAATACTGGGGATTTTTTATAGGAATGAGAATTGTCTTTAATTATGTCAGTAAAAAAAACCTCACAGTATGATCAAGAATCTTCATTTAATCCAATTTCACAGGACTACATCTAAAAGAACTTCTGCTTAATCTGTCTCATTGTGTTTCTAGCTTTAATTCAGGTGAGACCCAGCACATTTTTCCCCAAAAGCCTAAGAATTTTTGACAATGTTTTTCTATCTTTTTCTATCTTTATTGTCAATAGCTTTCCTCTTGGTTTTTATTTAGTGTGTAGTCATTTATTCCCAGAATTGCTCTAGAATTTGCCTCTTGTTCATTTTCATAGAATAACTTCTTTCACAGAGTAACAGAATGGTTTGTATTGGCACGGACAGCTTCCAGTAGACCAGGTTGCTTAAARCCCCTCCAACCTTATTTAGAATATTTCCAGTCTACACAACTTCTCTGGGCAACCTCTTCCAGTGACTTGCCACCCTCACCTTTCTTCCTTTTCTTTTATATAAAAGTACTCTTTTTCAGATAAAATTCTGATATAAAATTGCCTTCTTTCTATTTGCTTGTTTGAAAACATTGTCCCACCAGCCTTGGTCAAAATCTTTCTCCACMTTTCTYATAAGCTTCCTTTAGATAYAGACAGGTGCTATAAGGTTTCTCCAGAGCCTTCTCTTCYCCAGGTCAAAAAACCCAAGCTCTCTCAGTCTTCACAATCAGGCAAAATGTTCCAGCCCTCTGATCATTTTTTGCAGCCCTCTTCTGGATCTGTCCTAAGATGTCCATGTCTTTCTTGGTCCAGGGACTTCAGGGCTGGATGTACCACTCCAGGTGGGGTCTCACAACCGTGAAGCAGAGGCACAGAACCAGCTCCCTTCACCTGCAGGACATGTTTCTGTTTATGCAGAGAAGGATACAGTTGGCTTTTTGGTCTRTGAGTGCATGCTGTTGGCTCATGTCCAGTTGTTCATCCACCAGCACCCTCAAGCCGTCTTCCAAAGGGCTGCTCAGAATCCCTTCATCCCTCAGACTATACCAATGTTGGGGATTATTCTGTCCCAGGTTCAGGGCCTTCCACTTGGACTTGTTGAGTTTCATGAGGTTTTTCATGGATCCTTCCTTCAGCATATCAGGTTCAGCACTCAGCTTGGCATCACATGCAAAAGCTCTTCTCAATCCCACAGTCTGAGTAGCTGATGACTGATCCCTTGAGGGACACCACTCAGAAGGGACTTTCATTCTGAATGGAGAAAGCTCAAAGTAAAGTGTTAAAAATGTGTTTCATATGATTCCCACATTTTCTGGGTGATCTTGACGTCACATGCTGTTGTGTAAACTGATGCAACAGCAGATGTGCTCAAGATTTGCRAACTGAGTATCCATAATTACTGAGATAACCAGAGACAGTGATTTCCTTTAACTACCCCCTACCTTTATGGGTACCCACAGTCCCATCAGGCCAGGAACTGACCCTGATTTTAAGAGTTTGTTGTTGCTTTATGGTTGGTTGGTTGGGTTTTTGGTTTTGGGTGGTTTTTTTTGTTTGTTGTTTGTTTGTTTGGGTTTTTTTTGTTTGTTTTTAATTTAGAGGTGGCATTTTTTTTGTGTGTTCTGGGACATAAAACACTTTCACGTTTTCTTCAGCTCTGCTTTAGAGCTTATTTTTTTTCCTATTAAAAAATAAGGCAAAATGTTATTTAGAAATGAAGTAAGACTGTAAGATGATGAAAATGAAAGAATAGAGAYAAGCAAATCTGTAAAGGACCTCACAGAAATCACTAAGAGACAACTGAAGCAACTGAATTTCCTACCACACAGMTCAAACAGGGTATAAACCTTTATAAGAGAATAAAGCAAATATTAAAGAAGCTRTTTATCTGTCCATATAGTGTAAATATATAACATTATGGATTAAAACTGAATGTTGAAAATGAAATTTGCTGTACTATGTTCTTGMTGTCTTTTTTGGTCATGTGGCAGAAATTCAGCAGCTCTCCATGGTGCTCACCTCCAACCTTTTCACCAAAATAAAATGGAAAGAATCAGATCCTATTATCATTAAGGGAGTAGAGAAGGTAAAAMAGAGAAAATAAAAAGAGATGGGCAACTATCGACACTGCAAATTAGAATCACCTCACAACCAGGTCAGGACACAGCAGCACTTTGATCAAATTCTATACAGTCCATGTTTGCAGTATTGACAAATCCTAATTGTAATGAAATACTATTTGTTCCCTGGTGTTGAATGTTTCTATAATGACTGTAGTGATTTGAGCCAACTGAGCATATAATTCACTTTCTTGGTTGAGACTAAAAAGTTAAAAGTGAAAGCAACAGGAGAGAGGTGGAAAAGAGGGTAAGTGTAGGTCAGATGAAAACAYGAGATGCTGAAAAGTCCTTTAGAACTTTTGTCTCTGTAAAGCCTGTCATTTCAACATCTGATTGTTATCCAAAGGTACTTTTAAAACTGCAATGCAAGCTCAAAATGGCACAGGGCTGATGGCATTACTACCTCTTGAAARCATTCATTAATATTAATTTTATTAATAGACCCTTGTTTTTATTTATGCAGTCACTATAAGATTACTTGGATCACTGCAAAAAAGTRTGTCATGTCTATTGACTCTTGAATATTTATCTGTGCTCTGGTTTTTTGAATTCAGGAGGATATCTTAATAATCATCAATGTGATGCTCCAACAGAAATGCTGGAAAAATTATTCAGTAGCATCATTCAAATGTTAATATGATCATAAAAGATAGTAAAATTAAACAATTTTATTGCAGAGTAAGTTTTTTCATGTTCAAAGCTTTATTAACATCCTTGAAAAAAAAGTAGTCCCTGCATAATTGCAGTCAGTTTAATGGCATAGGTGTGGGATGAACTACCAGGAAATGGTAGGTTGTAGTCTAATCTTCAACTGATTTATTAAGGGCTTTAAAATTTAATTTTTCACATCATGCCTCTATCTTATCTAGAGCAGCAATGTACTATTTGGCCCATAACCTCCAAACAGCCTGCTTAAGATGAAACTTAATACATTTTTGGTCGATCAATGTTAAGTGAGATCATCAGACACCTCACAGCCTGATTGGATCTTTKTGGTGCTAGGAACTATTTGCAGTGCATAGTGCCAAGTACCTCAGCCAAACAGAGTTGAAATAAAAAGAAAACCAATGCTTTAAAACTTACATAACTACTTTACTACCCTTAAAATAAAAATATTTCTAATGTGCTTGAAATCTATTCTTTGAAAAATCGTTTGAATATTTTTAGATTGTGTAATTCAGCATGTGACATTTATAGCACAGGAAAAGTTAGAATATGGTCAATGTATATTTAGCTCTTTGCAGATCACATACTACAAATTACCATCAGTAAGTAGTGTGCAAGATCAGCAGCCACAATAAACAGCCAAAACCTTATGTCTCCATGAAAATATCTTTCTTTGTTTCCTGGGCCTGTGAAACAGCTGAATTAATATAGAAAATACCACTTGCAAAATTATCTTCTTATATTGACTTTTGTTATAAATAAAACTTTATATGAACAGTTAAAAAATTACAATTTTTTWAAATCCAGAAAATTTCCATGATAAAGGTGAATTCTGTATCTCAGTGAGGAAGCCAATTATTATGAGAATATCCTTCTTGGTTCAAAAAGTCATTGTTTAATACTTTCAAAGTTTTTTCCATATTAAAACATACTGAATTTATATTAGTTCAAATGAAAAAAACTGAAAAAATGTTTTTGTTGTTTGTGCTTTTCCTTCCCTCTTTTACTTTTTAAATTCCTTTTCTTTCTAAGTCCCCTTTGGAAAAAAGAAGGTTGAATGAGAAATGTAGAAAACAAGGGAAAACTCAAAACTGAGCAAGAACTCTTCCTTTGTCCTCACTCACAAAGAAAYATCAAATCCAAAAGCAAAGAGAAAGGGCAAGAGGAGGCAACCTTAATCATTGAACTGTGAATTACCTGACACTACTGATTATTTTTCCAAAGTTCCACCTCAGCAAATTATTCTGAAACAATTGAGAAAAAAATTTAAATCTGTGGTAATGACAAAGGATTATAGAAGTATTATTTGTTTTTAAAAAATTAATAATTTTTCTCTGAACAAGTATAAAATTCATACCTCACTCTTTGCTTCCATGTAACTTTTCTATTGAGATCCTTCTTGCCTGGTTTCTGACTTGTCCTTGCTAGTTCTAAAATGCGAAGGTACATTTTTAAGAAAAACAAAACCAGGAAAACAGTATCTTGCCACATCACTATGAAAGTTTGAAAAAAGAAAGATTAATTTAAAAAATAAGTTTTCAAAGCAAATTTTCAACTGTGTTATCTGACCTCTGGATGCAAATAGAAAGTGGTTCAAAGGAGTGTGCATTATCATTGTTCAGGGCAGAGATCATCTGAGAAAAGAAAAATCATCCCAAAATAACATAATTATTAAAAATGAAAATGAAACCTATAGTAACATAAATAATTGATAATAGATGCAGATAAAACTATTATAGATAAAATTCAATACAAATCTTCATACAGGAGACACCGAAAAAAAAGAAATCAAGAACAGAATAAAAAGGCTGAGGCAGGGGGAAGTAAAATGGCAGCAAAATTACCTAAGAATTGAAAAGGAAAAGTTAATTTCCAAGAATGAAAAAATAGGAACGTGTCCTCTAAAAGAATAAGACCAAGCCTGGAGTTTTGAAACATAGGAAAGCATAGAGATGCTAGAAAAAAAMCCCCAAACTAYTAACAAACCACCAAAACCACTTGATTCACAGCTGTAGAGTTTTCCTTTATATTTTGCACACACAATATCACTAAAATGAAAAATATCTCCCCATAACAGGATTTGAACAGTATCCATGGCATCCTCTGCTGTTAAGAGTATCAATGAGTTTTCTCACACAACTCATGARGGTTCTCTTTTGGACTGTATATTTACTGTGAAAAATGTATTAAACTCAGGAACATTGATTTATGACACTAGTCTCACAGTTCTTATAGCCAGGTATAAAGTCCTGACAGATACAGCCATGTGAATTTTCCTTTGAAGATAGGTTATGATCTGTATACTTTTACTTATACTTAGTCTAAATTTAGGGAGACGCCATGTAGTTCTGTGAAATTTAGTGGATTTACTCAGTGGCTGAATAAAAAATAAACACTAGGATTTCCTTTGCTTACTAACTTTTTCATGGAAAGAAGTTTCAGATCACTGTGATGACAACTGACTTTGTGTTTCATTCCCCCTGCTCTCGTATTGTCTCTGGAGAAGTAAGAATTCATTGAATTCTGGAGGTACACAGTGAAGGAAAGAACTATGTTGTCAAGTAGTCAAGGAAAGGAGTATGTTGTGTAGTTCAGGATGGTCCATACTTGGCATAGGAACAGTGGCTTGCATTCCCCAGGGATTTTCTGTATGSACGTACAGGAAGAAGTTTGTTTCTCTCTACCTTGTTCTCACCCTATGATTACAATCTTAACCCTAGGCCCTGTGAAGGCATCAGAGCAAAAAGCAGAACAAGAGCAGTTTCTCCTCAACTCCTCAGAGAAAATCTGACAAAAGAAGATGTATTTCCTGTGGCAGTCAACATTTGGAATATTTTATTGCAATCTGGATTCAAGTATAGGATGAATCCTTTTATACTGTTTTTGCTCTTTAACCTGAATAAACTTGGAAAAGCATAAAAGAGTAATACTGAGTGACAACTAATTCACAAAGGAGACTGAGAACWAATTGACATTATATTCTCTCTTTGGGTCATCACCCTAAAATTCTCTTGTTATCTGTAAAACAACGTTTACACTGTGAACTTACACATTATGACCAGTGACATGATTTTACTTATTGATGATGAATTGTTCTAAACTAAAACCCAGRCAAGTTTCAGAGTCACAAAAATATCAGAGTTACGAAAGTATATGAATTCTGAAAGTTCAAAATAAAGAAAGATTTTGAATCCAATGTTGTTACACTGATTTTTTTTTTACTTACTTATTTTAGCTGATGCTATAACTTGATGTGTGGGGCAGCCAGAATAATTTCTGAATGCTTGTGCTGGCACTACTGTACTATTTCTTGCATGCCACTACCTGTCTAACAGGAAGATCTTTAGATGAAAACAAACCTGGCACAAAGCTAGGTTCTCTGATCCCTTTTATTTTTAGTGTATATATATCAGTGTCCTATATATGTCTTCTCTACTGCCTCCATAGGAACATATGCATGGTGGTTAAGCAGAATCCAATTCTAAGCCTTGACTTTATGCTAATACTTAGTATTGCTAAGAACTGCAACAGAGATCCTCACACTTCCCTGGTAGCTGGGAATAGTCTGTATATGGACCAAGCAGCTGTTTAAATAGCACACTGTGTGGGCAGAAGTGAGTGAAAAGTTACACAAAAGAAGTCAGGAACTGAAATTCTGTCTGAAATTTGTTTTAGCTTACCTAAGTGACCAGCTGGGCTCAGCAGAGTGGGCAGTGRCTGACTCACAGTGTTCCTTGTTGAAACAATTTCAGTCATGTTGAAATTGGGAATTGGCCATTATCTTCTCCCAGAAACATCACAAATTCACTGTCTTCACTTTGAGATACTTTAAAAGTTTTCAGATAAACTGTGTTTTCTTTCCTACACTGTTTCTCTGCCCTGCCTCATCTAGTTCCATTTTCCTGACTTCCAGATCAGACAATCTGAAACATCATGAATCTTGTTTGAAATAAGTGAATGTATTTCAGCTTCAGCTYCAGCACAGAACAAAATATATGGCTACTGACTTGTCACTGAATCAGACAGAAAAAGTAGAAAGCTGATGAAGCAATTAAAAATCTGCTGCAAGTACTGTTGAGAGTCCACACACTTCTAGTAGCTCAGTGAAGCACATTCTGTGGCATCTATTGCAGCCATTTCTAACATTTTTACTATTACATGAGATTTCAGGTAGGTGGAAGTGAGCAGGCAGGTGGAAACCAAGGATGTCCCTTGTTATCAAGCTGTCTCTATATCATCTGATATAACACAGCTGGAGCAATAGATAGTAAAATATTCCTGTACTTGTTTCCAAACTTTACCAAAAAGTGGGAAATAAAGGTTCCTCCTGACTTACAGGAGGTAATTTTGGTATGGCCTTAAGGTTAAATATTTGCCCACTGTTTTGTGGTTTAGGTGGTGTGCGAATGGTAAAAAGTAAGCTAAGAAAACAAACTTGACTTGACTATAAAAATGATCTCTGAATAAAAATGAAGACTTTTGTGAGCTTATTTCCAAACAGCATTAAGAGCAAAATCTCAAGTATGGTGTCACAGATATTGTGCAAACAGCATAAGAGGTTGATTTGATTTCCTTTTTTTATTTTYYATTGATGAAGAAGATGCCACTGAAAATTGAAAAGAGACTTATGCTTTTATGTAACAGCTTGAATACCTCTGTAACTTCAGCATGCTTGAAAARCTAATTTTTCAGCTTCAGCAATAAGTTAAAAATGTCCCTGAATGGTAGCAGCAATGAATCTCTAACACACATSACTTGAATTTTTATAAGATTGGCTCCAGGCTTTGAGAGCACCATGATGTTGTTCAGTTTTCCTAAAGAAACAGGTGCAGTCCTGCTTTTGGATTGTTGCTTTTGTTTTCTTCCTTTTSTGGTGCTGTTGTAACCAACTTGTGTGAACTTCCAATGTACTAAGTCTGCTTTAATAACCYGAAGAGCCTGTAAGTTGTAGTTCAGTGTTTGCAGTTTTTCTCACTGAAGTTATATCCTGATGTCAACATCTTTCTATCACACAGGTTAGAAGCATGGCTACCAACATGGCAGTTGGGTAGAAGTGTGCAAATGTGAATTTCAGGCATTTTTCTGTGCTTTCCTAACTGCCATGCTCAATGACAAAAAGGCTGCAGCCATCCGCTAATCTCAGCTGTCACAGAAGTTAACATGAGCCTTTTATCTCTCTAGACCTTTTTTTATTTTTTAAAGAGATTTTTCTGGTGTCCACTCTTGTAACAGAACTCAGGGTAGCACATACTCAAGGCCCCAATAGCTCATGGGATTTTTGGTACCATGAGTTAAAGAGAGATGTACACTTATTACAACCAAGCTTCAGAGACTTCCTCTCCATCCCTCCACTCTCAAAAAGAATGTTCTTAAAACACTGATGTTAAGTCTTTCTTACTCTTGTGGGAGTTTATTGAAACAATTAAGTTGCACTTTTGTTTTCCTGTTAGATATACAGTTGTCTCTCACAAGAAGACAGAGGCCAAGGCCATGAAAAATCTTCAGCCTCATGAGTGAAATTAGAAGCATGTTCTCAGTCTTCCAGGCTGATAATATGCTTCTAGAATAAAAATGTTGCTATCAGAGCGTGTTATCTTTGTCAGATAAAGAAAAAATAAGTCTCTCSTTTTCCTCTATACTTCATCTAATGGATGATAGTCTATCATCATGAGGTACAGAGGGAAATATATGTAGTAAAATAGCTGGTGTCTGGACAGTGTTGATTTTTCAAATATTCTCTTAGGATCTTTCTTATCAAAGCAAATGGGTTTTAGAGTTAACAACAATAAGATAAAATGACAAGAAATGCTGTCTTAGGGTGACATAACCATGTGTTAACTCAGTGCCCTTAATAAAAATACAAACAATAGACATTAAAAGTAAATGTCTTTGACCAAGGAGCAAGAAAACAGGATTTTAGATTTATTCTTTCATAAACAGTGCCACTCTGTAGATATTTATGAATTTATGGCTCACTATGCACTGCATTATGTAGTATRAAAGTACCATGCAATCTTCTTCTTTGTTAAGATGGATGAAGTTTGATCCTGTTGTGGTTTTAGCTCCTATTCTGAACCAAATGCAGCCCTGGGAGACAGAAACAAAGCTTTTAATGGGTAAAACCAAGGGAATCCAGGAGTGTTTTTCAGCTCAGCATCCAGAGAAGTATAGCCACTAAAGTCTGTAATATGATTATTTATGGTGTTAATAGAGTGCTTGCATCTTTAACAGTTCCAAGCATATACCTAAAGTCATTACATATACTGAAAGAAATAATCTTGACATGTAAGATCAGAATCATCYCTTGCTGCCACAAGAAAAATGTTCTACTTTTATTTGGGCTCTGGTGCAAAATATCACTACTCCTTTATGTAAATCTTTACCATTTCAAGGAAAAAATAGTTTTGATGAGTTCTAAATGCTAACCAGTAATGCCACCATTTTCCTATAGTTTATGTTGAAATAATTTTGCAGAACAAGCCTGTGAAGGTTTTACAACCTAGTGTAGGACTGAGATTGTTTCGGCAGGAAAATCAAATCTTTCTGTGATCTAGAGAATATTTTGTCTTTCCTTAAAACAAATCACTACTTTAAAATGAAAAATGCTTCAGTTGAGTAGGATTTATTTTCCCAAGAGAGCTTTATCAACAAATAGAAAAATTAATTTTAGCTTATTAATTGAGTTTTGTGAACTTGTGAGGCTTTGAATAAATAAATGTCATCTACTCCCCAACACTGTTATGGGTAGGAAATCATATAGAATTCTATGTGTTGAAACACAGGGCGGAAAGAAAAAACAGTAACAAAAAACAGACCAAAAAAAAGTAGAAACCCCACATTTTCATGTGSTTCTAAAGAAGACTTTTTGACACCAAGGGATCTACTTCTCCAACTGCATTGTCCTTCTCAAGTGGGCATATGCCAGTTAGAGGACAGCCAGATGTCTGTTATAACATAGGATCTTTCTGCATGAGTGAAGAAGGCATGATCTTTTTTTCCCTAATATTTTTAGCATAACTTGGGTTCTCTCTTCAAATTTAGTCCCTTGCTATGGTTTTGTTTCCTTAATAATACCTGTTCTCATAACCAAACAGTGAAAAGCTGATCCCTTTACAAAATCAAGTTGTTGATATTGCTGGTTGCCTTTCTCCACCAAAACAAGGTATCTGATTACAGCAACTTCACTTTTTTCATTAGAATAAAATAGTCTCTTCAGTTGATACATTGCAGCTTTTTTGTCAGCTTTTAGAATTCCTGGTAGTTCTCAATCCATGTTGTAACAAGGACTAATTTTTTTTATACCTGCCTGAACTTGCAGCTCCCTAACATTGATAGACTGGTTAAATATTCAGAATTATCATTTCATCCCATACAACGTACAGCTCAGTTTCATTCATCTAATTTGAAAATGAATTCTTTATCTGATTCTTGGAATATTTATGTGTCAGCAGGTATCTGGTGTTTTTATTGGTGTAATGTGGGCATTTATTTGACAGGACTTAAGACTGTCAGTTTTCTCAAGTTGAGTCTCAAATCATTTCAAGAAATTTGTGACTGCTATTGGTAGAAGTTAACTTCTTTTATATCTGGTAAGCAGCTATTTAGTTTACTCTGCACTCAGCCATAAGGCTAAGGTGCCCTTTGAAATCTGAAGTTTCAGAAGGTAGCTTTGATCCTTCTTGTCTTTAGATTTTGCAACAAATGGAGAGTTATTGCCAGTATGTCCACACCAAGTGGAACAACTAAAATGGTTTTATTTCCGGTTACAGTTTTTATTTCAAGTTTTATTTCAGGTTACAATTTCTCTCTCCTTTTGCCTCTCTCCTTCCTTCACAAYTTTTGTAATCAATGTAGTATATGGAAGTTTCCATGATAAAAAACTAAGGTGTTTTATTTGTTTCTTCCATGCAGCATTTGGGGTTTTTCTCAAATTCTTCTTCATCCTTTAATTCCAKAAGTTAGACCAGCTATCAAAGTGTAACTCTGCACCAGGAATGTGTTACCATCAGACAAGTGGGTCTATGCCATGTATATCCAATTCTRTTAGCCCTTCCATTAAATCTGTGGTGATTCAATGAAGGTCAAATTTAAACATCTTTTTTGCAYAGGAAATATTTCCTACACAAAGGAAGGCTTTTTTCAATATTAGATTCTGAAGATAGTGSTGTGGGAAACACGAGTGACTTGCACAATACAACCCCAACATCAGCCTTGCAGGATCTTGATAGAAGAAGGAATGCAAGCATTTTTGTTGAGGTCCATATCAATTTTYCCTACACTGAAGATTACCTCTGACACCAGCAGTTTTTAAGTATGTCTTTTAAAAGCTAATGCATAAATAGTTCCTATGTTGAACAAGACCCTCTGCAGACTTCAGTGGCCTATAGGTGACTTCTACAATTAAGTCCAAATATATCAAAATTGATCTGCATATGTTTGCATTATCATCCTGATTAGTCTCTAAAAAATACATCAAAATTATGGTAAAGTATGCATGGAATTATGTGGCAATGCCAGTGAGATGATGAGGAAGATGAACCTTGGTTTACTGTTGGTATACTGAAAATGTAAATTTTCCTTTTTTTCCTAGTGGATCCTTCTTCTGTTTTTGGTTTTTCTGGTTGCTTTTGTACTATTTTCTACAATTTTTTTTGCAACCTGATAATCCCACTTGAARCTCTTTCAGAGCTTAGGAATTTCTGTGGTTGTCCAGATCTAATAAATTTCTTTTAAGATCATTTTGGCATTGGAATTAGATTTTAGCCTTGTTCTTTCTGTAAGGTGTTATAGGGTCTCTTGGGAAGGGGAAGATAAAGAGAGAGTGTGTAAAAGAATTTCTAGCCAGAAAGTCAGTGCTACAGTCAAAACCTCTTGATAAATTCCCTTTTTTCCTCTTTTTTTTTTTTTTCTCCCACTAACAAGCCAAAAATAGTGGCAATTCATCACACTTAAGAACAAAAGCAATAATCTGTCCTGTTCTTTTCTGTTTCTCTATCAACTTCTATCTGATCAAGTCTCCCAGGATCCTTCCCACCRAAGAATAAAGCCACTTATGCACTCTTCTTCTGCAGAGAAGCTTTTTTAAATCAGGCAGCTGAGAATTATGGCTCTGGTCTGAGACCCAGCATATGTGACTAATTTTCTCATAAACTCAAACAAACCATTACTTTGGATTCCTTGAAAGATCCCATATACCCCTTTATTATATCACTGTACACCTAGTTATTTAGTGATTTCTATCAAATCACATCATCAGTTTGTACTTTCAAGATGTTGCTTGATGTTCATGTGCTTGTTAGTAATTTATATTGACTTCCTGCTGATAATTTTGTAAACAGATTTCAGGGAATATGAAAAGYCTGCTTAGGTCTTACTGGCCTTCAATTTAAAGAAGATGGATTGGTCTCCAAACTCCCATGCCCAATACTCTTCTTCTTTATCTCTATTTAAAAGTTAATATTTAGCTTCCCAGAAGTTGTGAGCTCATGCATGATCTGCCTTAGTATCTATCTCCCCAGTTCCTTACCTTTTTACTTCCACATAAATTTTGAGCTCTATTCAGACTATAATGATGCTTTGCAAGCTTTTGTCTTTTAAAAAWTACTTGTATATATATATTGTCGTTATTCACCCTGCAAAGGACTCAGGTTTTCTTCTGAGTTTTTTGTCTTAGCAGAGCTTTTCAGCTGTACATTATAGCTGTGCTTGATAGCTTATATCTTTTACAACTACTGCTTCCATCAAAATTTAAAGGGTCTTTACCCTTCAGACCAAGATTCATGTAATTACTTTTGTTTATATCTTATATTATAACAATTAAAAAATAATTCAAAGCTATATGATTGTAATCATTCTAACACCAAAACTCATAAACCAGTGGACTTTCACTGTGCCTGTGTTTTATGTTCATATCTGTAGGGCACAGGCTGTTCTCTCCTTGAAGTGACAAAGGTGAATTCCTTTAAACTGTGCTCATTTCAAGTTTCCTATCCACAGGTTCCTGAATGCTTTCAAAGAGAATGACTTCTAAAGGTAATAGAGGTTCCACAGGCTGAACAATAGCTCAAATCTGTTTTGACATGAGTGAARGGATTATGGTCTCAGCAAGCTTTTCCTTCTCATTCACTAGCTTGACCCTTTCCAGCGTCAAGTTTTTATTTGACCTTCGGTGATGAGGCTYATGGGTTTGAGAGAGGCATCACCTGCTGTGGGTTAACACAGGCACAATGACACTCATAAACATAATGTGGAGGAAGGCATAAAATTCATTGCTTTTTGCAGCACCTTTTTTTTCCTGTTTTAGGCACTAGTTCCTTCTATCAGTCCTCAAAGGAAGGAAAGTACTTTTATCCCCTCAAAACAGTCCATAAATTGCATTATCTAATTTACCAGACTGCCTGCAAAAGGGTGGCTTTGTATTTATATAACAAAGACCTTAACAGAAAAGGTCAGCTGAAGTAGATAAGGGATTTTAATACATGGCAGAAAGTTCTGGAGAGAAGACTGCAGGCATGAGCAGGTCTTCTCTGGATAACTTCTATAATAACTAAAATTKCCTGGTGCTATCTTATAAAGTGTCAGCTATGTCTGTGCCTTATTAATGTATCATTCTTACTTAGTTTCCACTAACATAAAATAACAAGACATTACATGCATCTAGACTATTCCCTCCACACAAAGGCACATGTACTAGCATATTTCATCTTAATACAGTCAAGCCTTCTGAGSAGTAGCAAAATCTTTTCTGAGTAGTAGACATGGTTACTAGAAATAACAGTTTCTTCTTTTRCCCAGCTCTTTGCAATATTAGTCATTCCAGATAGCAGAGGAGATATTGTACAAAATAAGGACAATCAAGCAAACAAGACTCCAGTGTTGACTAAGAGCTTCACAGGCACGTAGTGAGACACAGCCTGAATGGAGCCTTCCAGATTCTCTGCTTCTGACACAAGGAATGACCATAAAATACACTTTAAAGATGCACTGAGGGAAACAAAAAGGCTAACCAGAGATTGTTTACCTCTGGTTCTGGTACTTTGAAGCTCCTCATTTTTGCTATAAGGCCAGCTCTGTTAAACTCATAGTAACTTGATTAGTTGTGCAGGTTTTTTTGGGCTTTAAAAATAATTTTCTTTTGTGTCCTCTGTGTCACGTCTCCTAGAAAAGYGGTCTCAGTCAGCACTGTTTACTATCATATGTGCAATATGCCRCAACACATGGCTCATGGGAGAGCAGAAACAAGCATCTAGTCCTTTTAAATAGAAGCCCACCTTCCACAGATGACGTCCTGAGATGTTTCCTTCACTGAGCCTTTCTGGGCATCCATTACTGGGCTGTGTCTAAGTTCATATGCAGTCATTAGAGCTGCCTGGAAATTTTCAAATGGAAAATATGGCTGCACTTCTAGTTTTCATATCAAAATATAATGAAATGTAAAACTTTGGCTGCTTCTGTGAAGTGAAAAATCCACTGCTCGTCAGCTCTGATTGCTAGAATGCCTCTCCAAATATCCCTRGAGGAGGTGTGAGTGGGTGATGTATGTCTTACGCTTTTTCTCATTTTTCCACTCAAAGGGAATAAAAACTCTTTCCCCTCAGGAATTGTTTATCAACAGACTATATAAAAGTGTCATTCTTTGAAAGAAAGCTATATTTTCTTTTTGCTGAACTCAGTTACTAATAATGCATAAACAAAATGTTTTTCGTAAATAAGCAATCTCACTGCTATATTATCTACACCGTAGAAGGAATTAACACAGAATTATAGAGTGATTTAGGTTGGAAAGGATCTTAAAGATCATCTAATTCCAGTCCCCTGCCATGAACAGGGATACTTTCCACGAGACCAGGCTTCTCAAAGCCCCATCCAACCTGGCCTTGAACACTTCTTGGGATGAGGCGWCCACAGCTTCTCTGGGCAACCTCTTCTAGTGCCTCAGCACTTGCACAGTAAAGAATTTCTTCCTATTATCTAATCTCAGACTACTCCCTTTCAGTTTGAAACTTTTCCCCTTGTTCTGTCGCTACATACCCTATTAATAAGACCCTCTCAAGCTCTCTTGTAGGCCTCCCTGGAGTTTTCTCCAGGCTAAACAACCCCAATTCTCTCAGTCTGTCTTCACAGGGAGGTGCTTCAGGCCTCTGGTCATCTTGGTGGCTTTACTCTGGACTTGCACCAGCAGATCCATTTATGTCTTATGTTGGGTGGTCCAAAGATGGATGCAGCACTTCAGGTGGGRTCCCAAGAAAGTGGAGTAGAAGTGGAGGACCATGTCCCTCAACCAGCTGGCTTGACCCTCAACTACACTTCTTGTGATGTAGCCCAAAATATGGTTGGCATATATTGTACTTCTTTCCAAAAAAGTTTATAATTTTATATTTCCATGTAATTTYCCACTGAATCCCAAAGGTTTGCCATGCATGTAGGTCAGAATTTAGTCTGTCTCCATTGACAAACAATTTAGGAGGATGTTTGAGGAAATGCCTTGAGCAACTGCACAGTGTGGYTGCAAGCAAGGTAGGAAATGGAAGGCATGTGGATTATATTTGCAATAGTTAATTAAGCCTATTCAGGAACAGCTTCTGTYACTGTTGCCACCAGCATGGAACGGTCTTTTCTATGAGATTATAACTTCCTGTATCATAAAACAAATCAGCCTTGATCAGATTGAAAAGCAGCTGACACAGATCCTGACACAGAACATATTCCACAGCYTTTAGAGAATGCTTGGAACTAACATTGTCCAGTACAACATGTGTGCCATGTTCTGCCATTATCTGCTGTTACCACGCCTTCTTCTTTTTAAGAAACAGCCTGCCCCTCCCCTCCTTCTTCCAATCTGATATAAGGAAAAAGTGCGCTCAGTTTAAATAAGAACTGGAGCCAGTTGCCCCATGAGTCTGCACAATCTCCACCCTGGAAGCTTCCAAAACCCAGCTGGACAAAAACCCTAAGCACTCTGATCAGAGTTGTATGTTCAACCTGTTTGGAGCCGGGAGATGGACTAAATGACTTCACAAGACCTTTTTTTGTGGGGTATTTTCAGTCTACCTGTGGCAAATGGCTGGGATAACAGCATCTGCTGTGGGTAAGAACATGAAACYGTTTAATGCATATGTTGGGCTGCATATGCCAAACTGGAAAACATTTGTCCACAACACATTGTACTGAATAAAAAGACAACTTTTAATTACAGTGATCATGTAAAAAGGAAAGACTTAAATCATCTGGAAATTAGTAACTAAGGAATTACACAAGGACAATTTGAAATGAAGGCTGGAGTCAGCATAAGAAAAAGTGTGGAAGAAACATGACAAGTGATTAGAGACCTTGGAGTAGACACAGCAGTAGTAAAAACCTGTTCTGACACTGTTAGAATTTGTTGCACTGGCATCACACTTCTTCTGTGGCCAGACAGAACAATCTGGTCAGAAGCCACCAGCTGGTTCTCTCTGATCAGGGGTGCCAGCATGGATTACTGCAAGCAGAGCCCCACGCCTCTCAGGATGCATGTGAGATTGTGGCTGTCACCTCATGAGGTGCAGGAAGCATCAAGGGGTCCCACAAGGTGAGAGCACCTGCAGGTCTTGAAGGATGTGGGTACAAGTAGGGAAGTCTGCAGCCCCAGACAGGGCAGGCAGTACTTGTAATCCACAAGTGCTGTCAGAGGGCAGGGTGTGTTTGTACCACTGTGTGTATGTTTGTGATTAAAACTACTTGGGGTCAGTTAGAGAGACATAGTCATGATTTTTTATGGATTTATTAACATTTTAGTTTTAGCTGCGGTATTAGCAATATTCAACCTGCTCATTGATTGCTGGTTAATTACGTGTCATAAGTAAACTAATAAACCATTTCAGACCTGCTGTTGGTTTAAACTATGCAAAATGAATAGTCTGTGACACCTTCCAACATGAATGATTCKGTGATTTTATCCTGTGATAAYATTATAATTGTCAAAAGGTGATTAGGATTTCTTTGGTAAGGCAGTAGTTAGCACAGGCCTAATTCATGTCCAAAAACATTCCTGTGTCTGCTTGAACTCACCAATACAGAAGTAGGTAGCTACTTGCTACACACACCTGGCATTATGCCYGAGTACCAACATCCACATTTCAAGAGTAGCAGATTTTCTGGACCTAGATTCTGTATACACTTAGGACACAGTACTCAGTGATGAGTTTGGTTGGATTTTTTGTTGTTTTTTTTTTTTGTTTTTTTTTTTTTTTTTTTTTTTTTTTTTTTTTTTTTTTTTTTTTTTTTTTTTTTTTTTTTTTTTTTTTTTTTTTTTTTTTTTTCAGCTGCAAGTGTCAAATATGAGGAACAATCTGACCTCTTAAATCTTCCTGAATATTAAACCCAGTTTTCTTAAAGTGCTTATATTGTACAATCTTTCATCTGTTTTGGAATAACTGGACAGACACAAGGAAACAAAGGCAGAATTGCAGTCCCACAGGATTCAGCCRTTTCTTAAAAATTCTTAGAAACAAGCCCACCATTATTCCTTAGGGAATCTTACTACTGTGTCTTTCCTTCATGCTTTTGAGATGCAATCCAGCCTTTAACATAAAGTCAAATTGAGATTATGCTCTCACCCCCTCATGAGCATATGCATGTCTTTTGGTTGTAAGAGCAGATATATCAGACATATTCTTGAGCTGAACATGCCCAGTCTTGCGTAACCACTGCTCTGCTCATTTGTCTTTACATGGGAAAAAGAGAAGTGTTGTGTTAAAATCTGAATTCACAAAGCYCAATCTCCAGATCACATTGCTTTTCAAATATCATTACACCTCTCATCTTTATATAGACTGCAGGAGGCTATATTTTAGACCTGCCAACAGAGCCAAGAATCATAGCCAACACCAGAAAAGGTTTAAATTCCTGGCAATGCCGGATGTTGCTGGAGCCAAAACATTAATGGAGGAATGAGAAGATTAAGTAATGGAGTTTTTGGAAAATAGAGATGAAAGTTTGGTTCAGGATTAAGACAAAAATAAAATGAAACAAGCATTTAAGAAAGAGATTGCCCTGTTCAGTATAAAGGGAACACATATTTACACATACAGGGTCTCCACATGCCCTTATAGGTGGTTTTTCTACCTTTCTTTCCTGTGAATTTTTTTCTTTCTTCTTTTTKACCTTTTGCTGTCTTACAGCACCATATAAGTAAATGCTCAGAGTTACAGCTAATCCCTGTTGAAAAGATGTAAAGTCTCTAACTGAACAAGTCACCGAAAAAGAGAAGATTGGCTGARGCAGAAACATGACTACTGTTTTAGTAGCACTGGTACATTTTATCAGCTAGAACAACAGTAAAGGAGATAATTTGACTAGCTCTAGTGCTYAAGAAATTGTACTAATTCAAGAAATCAGTCTTGCCCCAGGGACTATGGGAATATATAGTAAATATGGAGAACCAAATCCTAGGTCTGTGCAGCATTAACTCCCATATCTTTAACCCATTGAGACTTCAGAAAGCCTCTGGACAGTATCACTGAAATGTAAAGAGCATTAAATGGACTGATAAGACAAAATAAAGTAGAAAATACAGAGAAAACTAGGCAATTGCTTAATACTTGCTTTAGGATTCTGAGCAATGCTTTGCAACATCAGTGCAATCAGAATGTAATAAAAGTCATGCAAGATAAGCAGAAGAATCTGTTTCTGTATCATAGTTCACAAGTATAAAAGTCCAAATGGTTGTTACCTTCTCATTTGCATCTGAAAAAGAAAATAAAACTCCAAAGCAAGATAYGTGAAAAATTCAAGAACTGCTTCCTACTGAAAATTGATTTGAGCTAATTTTTATTTTTTCTGCCCCAAAAGGGTTTACTTTTCAGGTTCCATTCCTTAAATTTCCTCATTTTTCTTCAAAAATGTCTTTATAATTCTGTATATAGATTATTTTAGTTCCAGCAGGTATTTCTCTAATAAGCTTCTGTGGGTATGGCTTATGTGTCCTTGGTGGGACATAGTTACCTGGTTACATTTCTAAAATTTATTTTTTAAATGACAGGTTGCCTACCTATACTGATAGATCAGTGAAATTCTTTCCCTCTTTTTCTTATCAACTTGGCCATCAAAACTGAATAAATGTTCCTGGAATTAAAACCTTCAGGGAAGCAGTTTTAGTGGTGAGTGGACCATAAAATCTAATCTGCTCTGGGACTGAAAAAATTCTGAATTTTACTTTTAATGTAATTTTTAAAAATGCACCAGAAGAAATTTCATCAATAAAACGCAGTTTCCATTTTAACAATATMATTTTGCAAAGATGACTGCTGAGAGGGATAAATCTAGACTATTTCCTTATAGATTCAATTTATTAATGTAGAATGCTATTAGCAGCTATTTCACTGCACCAGAAAAATCCATAGAGATCTTGTGGAATGCGTGGATATCATAAAATCTGATTCCCCTACAAGGAAAAAAAAATCCCAAAATTGTGGAGTCTCCAGAGAGTAGTTTAAAAGTTAATGCATTTTTTTCATTTTCACATTCTTGAAGGAGTATTTTTTTAATCACAAGGAATGACCAATTTTGATTTCACCATCTAAATGGAACAGAAACAGCAGTTGTGGCTGTGCTAAAATATTAGTCATTCAAAAGTCTTTTATTCTTRCAGGTTTCTGTTTATGTATAAAACATCTAACCATGAAAAAAGAACCCTGTATSTGACTCTGCATGACTGACTGATTTATGTACTACTAAAAACAGAGGAAAAGCTCTAGCTGCTTTACATGTATAGGAACACCACTTGTTTCAATCACTGCATTGTCATCYTTAAAGACAAGTTTGTTATACTTTCACTTTAATTGTGGAAATTATTGGCATCAGGGGAAAAAAAGCATTTTATAAAGACTGCTCTCTAGATTAACTACTCTGAAGTTCACCTTTAGACCCAATTGTTTTTCTGTTTTCTGCATGGTTAATTTAACATTCCTGTTATGCATCATATCATAGCTTTTGACACTGACAGCTCCAAAACATAGATCRAAAAGAAGTTGGATAAGATTTTAACGCAACTTATTTGTTTCTCTTTTCATTTCTCACTCACTTTTGAAGACCATAAGAATAATTACCCTAAGTAATGGCAAGGTCTTAGAACAAATGCATATAACAAATGTAAACATCACAACATCTGCCAGAATCTTTTATAATATTGTACATAAACTGCTTCACTTTTAACTACAGGCAGTAGTTAGAGGTGTATATTGACAGTGCAAGGTCAGATTAATCAATTTTGTTTTCCTTTCCTACATTTCAAAGAAAAAAACCTGGACTGATCAATATTTCCAGGTAAGAAATATAATATTTAATAAAGTTTTCTCTKTATGGTCTGTGCTAGCTGTAAAGATTTTTTATCTAGCTATATTTTTTTGTCTGACTGCCTCCAATAACAGCAAACAAAGTTGTGTAGAAGATTCAAATAATAAAAAATGAGTAACATGGATCAAAACCTGAATATYACCATAAAATRATCTGTAAGCACCTATGTRACTCTCCACAGGTAGAGATTTTCAGTCAGAATTCCGATTACAGAGATCCCTTTAGGGATCTGAAGTAAAGGAATTAATTTTCCCTTCTATCTGCTCCTTTCTTTCCTTGGCAAGCACTCTCATTGACAGAAGACAGCTCCTTCTTAAGGCAAATTAAGTAACAGCAGCTGGCAATGTATGAGTCACACAATCTGGGGTCTTGCAGTGGTTCTTAGAGGTTTCTTCTACAGGAACAGAATGATGCTCCTGGGTGGAGGGTGCATTGGCACAGGGTCCTTATCAAGCCTTAGGCCCATCATTGTTGGCACACAATATTATCACATTAATCAAAGCATTACCCTTCCCCTCTTTAGCTCTTCAATAGCCTACTGTCAAATATTACTGATGGTCTTTTAAGAACAGAACACATCAAAAATACTGAAAGTACATAAAGAGTAATAAAATTATTTAAGAAATAAAAAAATTTGGAGTCTACATGTACAAAAATAAAGACTACAATTTTGACACAAAGAATTGATCATTACCAATTACTAAGATGATAATTTATAAGTCCCATTGATAGGATTTATAAAAGGGAGATTGTTGTAAACAACAGTTTACAACAGTTTTTTTTCCTAGGGCACATCAGACCTAAAAAGGATATTTTATGAAGAAATAAGGATATTTTATGAAGAAATAAGGATATTTTATGAAGAAAAAATGAAAAATAGTTATTAATTAAATTTTACTGTTAGTGCCATTTTTTGCACATAGGATGTTTTCTTCATCATAAACTGCAGAATGTAAGCCATTTTATATGACAGATTGTTCCAAAGAGGCAGTTCTTTTTCCATATCTGCAGCTGACTTGGAAGGTCAGAAACTCTCGGAGTAACTTCAGGAATATTTTTCTGAAGATGCATTTTGGAGTGCTTCCTTAAAAATATTTTTTTTAATTAGATTCTAACATTAATCCTGTCAAATACAGAGTATCTAAAGACAAAAGTCCAAGTACAAACGTGGAAGAGCTTGTCTTGGCTCTAGCTTCCTTATCTGAAGCTCAGTGTATTTTGGGTGAGGTACCTGTGCCTTTGGAAACCTTTGCTGTTATGTTAAATTTACTCACAAGAGAATAGGAAGGAATATAAAGGATTGAAATGGCCTAATGTGAAATGATAAATATACATTATTAAATTAGAATGATAGTGTTCAAGTAGTGGTGCCCTAATAATGCAACTAAGGTAAAATTTGCGGGCAAATCATCACCACATTGATTACAGCATTTCTTCTCATGTATGGAATATTTATTCACAAGTCATGATCACAAAATCTAGATGAACAATCCAAATAACAGTGACTTAAAAGACAGTTGTCAAACACACAAATAATGCACTTATGTTGGGAAACAGCAGACTAGTCACATTTATTGAGRAAGCTGAGGGAAAGGCCCTGTGAATTATTTGTTGAGCTCTGTTTCTGCAGAGCAGTGAATCCACTTGATTACCACAGGGTGGCATTGTCAAAAAGGAACTCCTTACCACCTAGTTTATGACTGAAGTCGAACTGTTAGGCCAAAATTCATCCTTTCCCTGAGAGAAGAAGGATGATAAATTCCAGATTGTGTGCAACTTCTATAGATCAGGCTAATCCTTGCATTTAATTGGTGGTATTGACCAAGAAGAGGGAAAATTAAGCCATAACTATGCCAGTGCCAGTAACAGTGCCAGAGCCTTGCCACAGGTCCAATCTTAACTGTGAGWAGCATGCAGAAATTCAAATTTATTCATGTGTACTTGAACAATTAAAATGTRATAGGGCTTTTATAGTTACCTGACTGGTTGTCAAATCAAATTCAAGTCTGCTCCTTRCCCTCTAGCCCTTTAGGTCACTTTGTCACTGCCAAAATGAACAACAGTACTCTGTTATCTTACTTGCACTAACTTTAACTTTATTTTAGAAATCACTAAATAAATGTTTCCACCCTATAGCTGCATGAATTTTTTATGCATTTTGTGAAAACTGAGTTGCCAATCCAGCTTCATTTTTTTGTATTCAAAAATTAATTTTATGCTTTCTTATTTAACACAAGAATCTTTGCAGTTGGCCTACACTTCTGCATTCTAATCAGGTGGATCTCATAGGGATATAAATGAAAAAAAATGTTTCTTAAAACCAAAAAAGAAAGAGCTTTTTTATTTTTCTGTTCAGCAAAATTATGGTTTGATATCAACATGAAAAAAGCAAGAGTCCTTTTAAGAAAACATGTACTACTATTTGCTGACATTTTGTCAGGTACACAGTAAATGCTATCTTGAGGAAACCAGAAAAAAAATCTACAAACATTTTGAAARTATAAAAGCCAACAATGGACTAGCAAAAACCTAGTTTTCATGRTGGAAAACATACTGTAYAGAAGYGAGAGCAWGGCTGTCAATATCCTTATAGCAGAAAGGTCACTTTACAATTGCAATAGCGTCACTTATCTTCTTTTTGTCTGAAGCTGTCAGCAGAAGATAAATGCTCACATCCACCCTGATCACAACACCAGTTTTATCCTGTGATGACATGCTTGCCAAAAGCAATTATTTAAGCCTTACCTAGGTAAAGACACTGAAAAAATTACTTGGTTTAACTTCTAGATGACTTAAATTATGACAAATCCTTAAACAGAAACAGTAATTTAGGACCAGAAAATATGTAATTTTGTTTAATTTAGTCTTATTTCCAGTCTAAGGGAAACTGAATCATACCYCTGAATGAAGTTAGGCAAACATACAAGCTACAAGTACTAGTTCTGTTCCCATGCCACTGAGTGGCAGAATTTCAGTCAAGTGTAATAGGAATATTAGTTCTAAATGTAAGTTCCAGTTTCTAAGTCAAAGTGATGGATCTTTCTTGTGTCATGAGGACAAATGACATCATTTGAAACMGGAAAGGGATGTATCACAAACTTTTGTAAAATGCRCTCTCAGACTTCAGATCTTYGCAAARCTGCAGTCTGAGGTAGATCATTYGGTATGGCAYCAACGAATTTTCCATGCACCTGGACAAACTAAAGTCACAAATTAATTTATTTTTCCTTTATTTCTTCATGGCCAGAAGAAGTCCAGAATAAATGTCATCATGCCTTTTAACATACTGTGCTGTCTTCTAAATTGTGAGAACCTAGATGGCCTGTTTGAAGCCTCAGGCTGGTAAGTCTGAATAGTTTCTATTAGTGGAGCTGGCAGGTACCTTTGCCTCATGACATGCTGAATGTTTTCCAAAATGGTCTTGGAAGTCTTCAGAGCGCAGGGCCCTTCTGCTGCATTCACAGCTTAGCTATGTATTTATCCTACTCCTCCTCCTCCAACAGATCAGGAGACGTGATTAATTCTCTCCTTCCCATCAGCACATGATGTCCAACCATATTTCTGGAAAGTAGAGCATCGCTATGACTAGTATTTGTTTTGGAAGACAAATACATTTATAAGGAATTTCCCACCTCTTCCTCCTTTCCCTTAGCTTTTATTGCTGAACAGGWTCTCATAAGGTATGGMCTAACCCTTTGGTCAGTTTGGGTCAAATGTCCTGGCTACATTCCCTCCTAATATCTTGCCAAGCATCAGCATGCTAAACCTTTGGGTGTGACCGGTGTTGAAGATAATGTGTTTCCCTCATAGGCAATGGAAGTTCAGAAAAGACAACAATGTCTAAAACATTTCATGTTATTTTGAAGACTCCAGAAGAAAAGCAAGATTGTATATTCTCACCAAATTCAAATACAATTGAACCTTGTAGGGCAGAGCATGGCATGGYGGTGTGGTTGTCACTGAAGGAAATTCTAATAAAATATAAAAGTTTTCTGGAAAAAMCAGTTTTCTCTGTAGCAGCATTTCAGTTTAAAAACATTCTCCTATGTTTCTCTAAAACTGTTGAAATTATCCAATACCAACTCTCTAAGACTSTCTAATCTCATACTGCAATAGCATTTCTTTTTAAAGGATATTATTTTGACTCTCCATATTAGAGTGAGTAGTTATTGTGAAAAAAGTATCCATGCCACAAAATAATTGAAAATAAAGTTTTTTATTAATATAAATAATTAAATTGGTTCAGCCATCTTCTTTATTGTTTTTTTTYCCTCTAAGTTGTTTCTCTGTTTTTTTTTGGACTCTGAAATATTGAGAAGATTTTTTTCCAGAATAAATGGCAATGTCACTTCTTAAAATTAGTTGCTGAAAAATTGATTTTAAAAGCAAAGGTGTTCCTRGTCTTTTTCTATGATAAGACTGTCAGAATTCTTCAAAATTTTCTATTGTTGTCTCTTGATAAATAAATTCTTTGTTAGTTTTCAATTATGAAAAATATCTGCTAATACTAGAAGCACAAAAGAGCACATAAATAAAGATTATCCTTTCTTCAAGTAGAKTGTCCTGATTAGATCTACCTTTCCAAGACCTATTTTAAGTACCAACATAACAAGCAAACTTTTAGTATATTACATCTCCCTTACCATTCTGAGAACTCTGCTATTGATATCTAGGGTTTTCTCCTAGACTTCAATTTAAATACCTGTTGTAAGAACATTTAGGAACAATTCAAGAGATGTTTCACTCATCTGACAAGGTATTTAAATTTCAGACTGTATATTGGTTCACAAAGTAAGCTTATTTGGTTGTTTGGGGCTCAGAAGACAATAATTGCTCCACTKCAGTTGTCATTTKAAATCCTGGTGGAGGATTGTTTYTTTAATGTGAATTGGTAGAGAAATCTCCAAATCTACGGTAAGAGTTAAAGCTCTCTATTCAGAAAGCTTTCTATTGAAGTAGTCCCATGCAGTATTCAAACTGCTTTTTCACATCAATTTTTTCCATGGACAAGAAAACCACTAAAAAGATACTAAAATATGTTGTATGAAAAAGAAATTATACACCCTCCATTTGGCTTATTTTGCTTTTCTGTCCATTTACTGTGGGATTCAAGAGTGCATTTGCTTCTAAATCTTTGACAAAAGTAGAGAGAGAGAAAGATGTGAAAACCATCAACAATACTGTGCAAAGCTGTTGAAAAATACGTCTGTGTGAAAGAGTAGGATGTTTGAGAAAAATCTTGGGTTTGTTTGTTTGTTTGTTTCAAACACCCATCCCACACCCCAGCCCCATTTTCAATTTAGATAGTCATAGGTTTTGCTTGTAAATCTTAAAAAGTTGAGTTTCATACTTTATTTCAGTCAGGAGCAAAATTTAGTAATGAAGTCATGTATCTCAGATGTGATCACAATTATTTATAAACAACTGACAGTAGGACAGAGAACTCAAATGTGTGATTTTTTTTTTTTTTTTTTTCAAAATTTAGTAATGAAGTCATGTATCTCAGATGTGATCACAATTATTTATAAACAACTGACAGTAGGACAGAGAACTCAAATGTGTGATTTTTTTTTTTTTTTAGTTTTGCTTTGTTTCTCCTCTTGTTTCTCTTTCTGGCTTGTGGAAGTTCCTCAGTGCCCGGTCTCCACTAAAAGGAAGAAAAGAACTTGTAGGTCTGGTAAAGTTCCTGATGTGGAAAGTTACAGCTGGTGGAAGAGGAGAGGACAAAATCCACCCATTTTGTAACTGAATCTTTCAGGTCATAACCTGACACAAATCCATCGGAATCAGTGTCTGAGTTAAAGACAGTCTCCTCCAAAATGGCTTTTAGAACATAACTAGAAATTAAATGGGCTCATTTAAGGTCCTCAGAAAATCTCATTAGAGGGAAAGCACCTGCTGTTGGGGGAAATGTCATTTCCTCCAGTTTTTTTCCTATATCCTTGCTGACTTCTGGAGGCTGATAAATCTGGATCTGTGCACAAAATGCAGGGAAACTGAAGCAGACATGGAAATGTATCTAACTCCTCAGCAGGGTAAATCATGGCCTTCTCCCAGCCATGCTTTACCACTAGCTGTATCTAATTTGCTGCTCACCGTCACCCTTGAAGAAGGTTTGGGCTGTTAGGTTTTGTTCCTTTCCTCGGAGTATGCATAGTTCAGACCAGCTATTACAGCTATAATTGCTATTTCTTCCTTCAGTGCCAAGTATAGGAAATCAGGATATTTTCAGACAAAAACTTAACCTTCATATACTGGTGATGTGAAAAGAGGCAAGATTTCACATTTWAATTTTTTTACATGAATAATAAAAACATTATTATAACAATGTTTTAATATAAAATTAGCTGTTCCTTTTTATRAGGAAGAAACAACATGGATGTTTAAAACAATAAAAACTATAGGTTCTTTGATTTTCTGGTGCATGTAGGTTCTTTTCTCACAGGCACAAATCAGCATCTCTTCAGTGTTGGCTAGATAGCAATATAATCTAGATAGCACTCAAACCCAAGAACTATAAATACTTCATTCCATAATCTGTCTTTCTGTAGTTAGCCACAGCTGAAGTAAGCTGATGCCTGCTCTTTAGAAGACAGAAGAAGATGAGCAACACGTTAGTAT
>CADDXX010001244.1:0-22503 GCA_902810485.1 Alauda arvensis | reverse complement strand
GTATTGTATTTTGAAAATCCATTGATGTCTGGTATGCAATGACACCAAACATTTCTTCTATTCCTAAAACCAAATTAAGCATCCTGGAAAATACAGAGTAGTGAAAACTCTKCTTGTGGTATGTTCAACTCCCTAATGTACAATAATGTACATAAAAATGCCTCACTCTACACTATCTCACATATGAAGGTGTCTTGCCAGCTTGCTGACACAGTGAAAACAAAGAATTTTTATTTCCRATTTCAAGCACATTGATCTACTATGAACAGACTAAAAGGGAGAAGAAAATAAGTTGGTTAAGAAACAATTATTGTGCTCTTCTTTTGTAATAGGCAGAATAACCTTTACAGCATCCTATGATTCATTAACGAATATGTCAAGAACCTGTAAATAACACTTGAAGCTTGTGCTTTTTTTTCTCTTAATTAAACTAACAGTGAAACTCTTATCTCTTGAGGCATAYGTTGCTGCCCTGAATATTTTAAGCAATATTTCATTCCTTGCAGTTGTTTTCACTCTAAACACGAAGGTGAATTTAACAAGTAATAATATTCTGTTCAAATTCAAAATCACCAGATTAAACATCTTTAATACAACCAATTTGCTTGACCTACACCCAAGGATCGGGCCTTTCTGAGTTTTATGGTGCCAAGGTTATTTTATATTAATGGATACACACAGTCTCATGTGCAGTGGTTTAGTAGCTCCAGTTATGCAGCAAAATGAGCTTTTTGCCCTTTTTTAAAGTAACGAAGCTGCAGTTAAATTTTTATCTAAATTTCAGCACCTCCTTTCCCCTAAAGGGAGATTTTTATGGCTTTTAATGATTTAAGAGTAGTTCTATTAACTGCTCTTCMTGTGACTAATCATTGGTCATCATACAGACATGACTATTGGCATGCAGGATTCCTCCTCCCATTCCTCCATTTACTTCCACCTTCCATTCTCAATTCCAGCATGTTCTCCATCATTTATGGACCAAGTATTTGAAAATTCCAATATTCCAATATTTAGTCTATTCACAAGGTGGCAAGGGAAGCCAATGAAATTCATTTCCTGTCTCCTTAAAAACACAGCATTACCTGCATTACCTATTCTTTTCTTTTAACTGACTTGAAAATTCCAACCAGAACACTTTGAGTGCAATCAAAATCCTATTTGAGGAAATTGGAAGATATCAAATGCCCATCAAGACCTTGGATCAAGTCCTTGGTACGTGGTAATCTTTTCTTTTTCTCAGTAATAAACTCATTTATGACTATGTCCAAACTTTAGACTTGAACCAGTGAGTACTCTGCTAAAGGGAACAGATCATCACAATCCTTAACATCCTCCATCTGTACACAGATAACTTCATTTTCACCATGACAAAGCAAGGAGCTACTTTAAATCTTGTAGCTTTCCTGCAGTGGCCACTGGCTGCTCCATGGTGGCCAAAACCTGCTAAATCAGTGAAAAATAGTCATTCAGGGTCAGATTCTACTGACCCCTTCTTAAAGATGCAATATCTTTCTTATCCCTTCATCCTGCAAGCAAAAATACCGTTTCTTGGTTCAAATATGCCCTCATTTAATCATAACAGYAGCAAGATAGTTTCCCAAAGAAAAGAATATGCTAAAGGAGATAGCAAATTATTCACCTTTGCCTTTCTTTACCGCATCTATCATGTGTTTACTACCCATTTTATCATGGAAAGACAACAGAATGTGAGACAAGTTTTAAAATACTGAGTTTGAATTCAGACAAGCAGCTACCATGAACACAAAATAATAGATTCAAAGGGAAAGTCAAAATAGTAAAACAATTAAAATGCAAGAGTCCATAATGTGAGGTACTGGATCAGGTTTCTCAGAGAAGATGTGGATGTCCTATCCCTAGCAATGTTCAAGGGAAAGCTGGTTGGGGCTTTGAGCAACCTGGTCTAGTGAAAGGTGCCCCTGTCCATGGCAAAGGGATTGAAACGAGGTGATCTTTAAGGTCCCTTTCAACCAAAAGCATTCTATAGTTCTACAAAGAAAAACAACTCTACTGCAGCCAAAACCATAACAGTAAGGTATGAACAACTTCAGGCAAAAGGCAATCYAGAAAGCACAGCCTTATTTACATAAATATAGAAGATGTTGCTGAATTGTCCCATGTTCCAAACAAAATTTAGAAACCCAAGATCATTATTAAGAAATGCCCTGAAATGATCCCCACCCAATCTCAGAAAAAAAGGTTCCTGCTTGCCAGTAAGCTCCTAGCTTTTTCTAAGTTTTATAAAAAGGGTACCTTTTACAACCATACATACTGCAAGAGCAGACTGAAAAATAACKTTCATAAGACTGACTTTTCCTGATWTTTATATYTATGTAGTAGAAGTGTAATAAAGTTGATCTGAAATATTTTCAGTTTAATCCCCATTGTCACTGATATACCATTTGTGTTTGACATCACTAGACCTGCACAAGCTTTATGGGCATAAGTGCCAAAAATTATAACATAAATTTGTTTTATAATAATTTATATACCACAATATAATTGTATTTATACTCTGATTTTCAGTGACTTAAGTAAACCCTATTATTTGTATTTTGTCTTTTTTATGGAACATTYAATCTATCTATTTTACATGCAAAATTTTATTTAGGTTTTGAATCTCTGTAATTCATTAACCTTGTGCATCTTGTCTCTCGAATCACACTCATTGAAACTGTGTCCCCTTTTTTCCTATTTTTAATACTGACATCATTGAATAATAGCAGTGCAAAAAACCATAAGYGAATTTGCATCTCTTTCAATCTATATATAGAATGTGCGATACGAGACATGCATTGCTGTCTCAGAGATGGGATCTGTGGCACATTCCCCGCGGTCATTAGCCTTCTTGTGACAGCTGTTAAACAGTGGTAAGTTTTTGGAGCAACAGAAAAGCTTTGGATGCTTCTGAAACCCTGGTTATTCTGCAGTAAGTAACCATTCATCCTTTGCTGATGATAGTGACCCCCTGCCTGGTAAAGATGAAGCTCGTTTTTTGGGAAATGTTTAGACTCCTCTTTAGCACTGAGCTGTTGTCTCATGCTGTTCCTCTTCCTGCCTGGCTGATCTTGAGCCCGGGATAATTGGTGGAGAGGTCATAGACATGCAGATGAAAATAAAATGTCTATCTCTATGGTCCTAGATAAGCACTGTTTGATGGCAAAGGAGTTACTAAGCTGATGTATTGCATGGTATACCTAAACAGGTATTGCCCTTTTAGTATCATTTAATACAGCAGCCTGCAGTACAGCAGAGGAGGGGAAGAATGAGCTGTAAAACATTTAAAGAACTTTCACTTGATGAAAGCAGGAGTATATCTGGCAATGACCATATTTTGTCTCTAGACAACTACATCTGTCAAGGACAAGACAAGTTATAGGACAAGGATTCAAAAGAAAATGAAGCAAGTGAAGCAAACCTAATTRATAGTAATAGGATATTAAATCTATGCTGTATCACTGACTCCCTGTCTCCATCTAAAGGTGATAACCAATTGGATTTTGTAATTTGGCCTATACAACCTTTGTAAATCAGCAGTGTTAATTTATTAATGCRAATTAGGTATTACCTACATCACCTGAGGTAACAAATGTTGCAGGGTTTCTTGGGAAAAAGGAAGGAGCTAAAATTTTTAGACTTAAAACGCACTTTAAAAAATTTCCTTAAATTACAGAAGTCAAAAGAACTATTTCTTGTGGTTTAGSCATGAGAAGTTTATGAAACCTACAAGACAGAGCTGCAAGCCAGTATTACCTATAACATGTTGCAAATTATGATAAAAATATGCACCTTTATAAAAGAATAGTGATGATTTTTTTTCCTAGCTGCATTATTCAAGTAGCTAAAAATGATTATCAATTCAGTATTTGTGAGTGCTGTTAAGAATATAGCTTGAAAGGCATAACACATGACACGAAATGCAAATAGGTGGTTGTAGTTCTCTGTAATTGTCTATTTTTGGAAAATTAGAAAGGAAGAAAAAAACTTTTCAAACTGAAAAATAAGAAGAGTGAATACATCTTTCAGTAAATATGGTGAATTAATTTATACAGGAGTTTTGTTTGTTTCTTTGGGGGTGTTTTCTTTTCTTTTTTCATTTTAAGAAAGCAAGAACCTTTTAAAAGTAGTCTAGTAAAATACAGTGTCTTTTGTTATGGCTCAGACAAAAATGTAGATGTTGGGGGTTAGATTTGGTTTGGTTTTATTTTGTTTTGCCCTTGGAATTTTTTTCCCTCGAGTTGCTGGGACACTGACGACTGGGTGATAATCGGTACTTAACGAAGACAAAGAAACCGGGGAAGGAAAGATCTGAAGGGACAGGGGAGCGGGGGGCTGGGCACTCTTTTGCCTGGCACTGGAGGAGAGAGGGCACTCTTCGCTTGCTGGGAGAGAACTTTTTTCATTTTGTCACCATTGGCTCTGTTCCTGGGAAAACCTTCCATCTGCCCGTGTGCCCGGGGATTTCTGAGCTCTCCTCCTGTCCCACTGGAGTGGGCCCGACCCTGTCCCCGCCGTCGCTTTTGTGGCTTTTTGCCTACGCTGACCTCGCACCGTCTGCTCAGCCAGGACCTCCCGCTGCTCCAACCACCACTGCAGGAACTGCCCATCTACCTCATCACCAGCCCGGGATCTTATAGCTTGGTGCCTCAGAGCCTGCCCTGGGATTTGTGGTCCCCTGAGGTTTCCTGGGTCTGTCTTATTATTAATGCTGTAGTTGTTTGTTTGTTTGTTTGCTTGTTTTGTTAGATACATACATACATACATACATATATATATATATATATATATATATATGTATAAAATAGTAAAAACCTGTTATTCCCAGTCCCACATCTTTGCCTGAGAGCCCCTTAATTTCAAATTTATAATAATTTGGTGGGAGGGGGTCTGCAGTCTCCATTGCAAGGGGAGAGCACTGGTCTTCCCCTAGCAGATACCTGTCTTTTTCAAACCAAGACAGTAGACCATGCTGGTGTTTTTGGTACAAACCCATGGCACTGCTTTAAATTTATTTTTATATCTGAAAGGGTGAGAGACTTGTTTGTCATTGCTGTGATGACAGGTAGGCACTCAAACTTGGATACACAGAGCAGTGGTGCAGTCTTCAGGAGATTTAAAGACATGAYTGSATAAATCTTTGAGCAACTACACCTCATAACTGATCCTGTTTTGAGTAAGAGCTAAGACAGGATGACCTCCTGAGATCCCTTCCAAGCTTGGCCTACTCTGTGATTGAACAAGTCTTGGAATGTGCCTGCAATCTCTACCATGACATGCTTTGCTATCTGTGGCAGCTGACAATTGTTAGTCTAATTCACTGCCTAAGGAGTTGTAAAAGGAATGTTCCTGTCCTTCTCTTATCTAGGCTGCTTCTGCTTCATGTGGGATCACAGAAGACAAGGTAGCAAGTACTTTTTTCACCATTATAAAGGATGTGGAAGAGAGCATCACCTGCTAGAACTAGGGGTTAACCCCAGATAAACCAGTAAGAGCACAGCAACAGTGTCCTCAGGCACTGACTGCTGGAACTCTCAAAAGTCCTACTCTTCTTCCTCTTTCCGTAGGAAGGCACATGCCTCAAAAACCCACTCAGTGTAACCTTTTATTTGAATTTTGAAATTCCTCATAGTTTAAAGGAAATTTGCTTATATGTTTGTTCCAACTCACATTGTGTCAACCTTGTGACAACCTTCCAGCTGCCCCTCAAAAAACCACAGGATTGTGTCTGGGTGTTGCTTTTGGCTTATGGCATAAAATCAAAGATTCCCCTATGGCATAGACAATGTGTTTCAAAGAGCAACAGTTTTCTGAGGTAAGCATCTTCGTTTACTTATTCAAAAAATTTCCATTTTTGATGACTGAGAAGCAGTGSCCCAAGATGTTATGCACACATCTTCAGAAGTGCTGCCAATCAGGTTAAAGATTTTGCAGTCTGACAATCTAAGCAAAAGCAAATAACATGACTTTTTGGTAAATATAGCTCATGGTACCAACTAGAGAAGGTAATATTTTGATTAATCAAGAAAACAAAATGAACTAAGAATTTATCATTCCAGAAAATCTCTTGAGGTCTGAGTAACACTCTCTGTAAAGCCTGGAAAATGTTTTCTAAGCAAAAATATTAGATWCATCATATTTTACAAAATTAATCTTATCCATTTATGGGATAGTAAAAATTTCTGCTATGATTTTTTAACAGAAAATGCATTAAGTGTGTTACAGTAAGAAAAATTACTTATAATGTATCAAAATTACAATATTTATTGTATAAAATTAAATATAAACAGTAAATATAAACTGCATATATTCCAGTTGTCATCTGTTCACAGAGTTTGTATCTTATTTTCTCTTTCTAAATGCATAGATTATTATAATACATTGTTTTAATTTCTGCTTGGAAGATTATGGAAGATACTGTCCTCAAAGAAAGATAATATTAGCTAAATGAATCATAATTGCCTGCAGCACTTTAAGCAGATGCAATTTGATGTCAAAATCTCTATAAAAATGTCTCCACATTTCAAAATAAGTATTTCAAATTTTGTTCWACAAAATGATCCTCAGCCTTTGTACAAACCAGGTAGCCATTTATAATTCTATTATTTTGTATTTAAAATATACACTGCTTCTAAAMAATCCCATATATTTCTACTTGGTAGTGGAAAAAAAATCCCAAAACAAAGGGCCATCATTTACACTGTAGATCAGCAYGAGATCTCACCTCTCATTTGTTTCTCACCCTCCCTCCCACCTAAAAAGGAGTTTCATTCTTCAGTTGGTACCWGCCTGGTTTTTCACAGTTTCTTAGGTGTCTTAACCTTTTTATATTGCTAAAGACCTTAAAATTTCCCACTCTACAGCCTGCAAGCTCTGTACCTCTTCATGAAATCYTCTGTGACAGTGTTTCCCCCAATTTTTTCTCATGCTGTTGTTTTGCTGCTATTATTCCCATGGCCTGGCTCCCACAAGCTCAGCTATTTTAGTTACTTTTGGGAAGCAGTTGCCATTAGTATAAGAAAGACTTTTCTTTACCACTGTTGTACCTGCTGCCCAAGATGAGCCCTGGTTATGCTGGTGGGGACAASAATGCATGTCCAGAGAGGTCAGCAGCAAGGCAGCCTGCAGAACCTGTCCTGATGTTGTCAGGAMCTGGGGCATCACAAGCAGGAACAATCAGCTGGGAGGCTGAGCAGTTCCTGATGGAAATGGAGTCGTTGCTAAAGGTGAAGTATTACAGGGAAAAACAGCTGGCTGCATCAGAGAAAACATACAGGGAGGGTGTTTATCTAGGAATTCCTTTAAGAACTGTCCACTAGGAAGAGCTTTCTCTTTCCTCTCTCTGCTCTCTCTCTCTCTGCTCTCTCTCTCTCTCTCTCTCCCCCTCTCTCTCCCTCTCCTTTAAACAGCTGCACACTGCTGTATTGAATTTTTGTGCATTTGAACCTGTACCAGCATCCTTTCCACAACACTGTGTACCTCTGGTGCAGGTGCTCTAGCTAACTTCTCTGACAGCTTTGCTCCTRTGTTATAAGAACACCAAAACCAGCTTTTACTATGTCTGAATGTGATGYTGTTAATTTTCCTTATAGTACCTTGTATGATGCTGTGTTTTGAATTTCGAGCAGCTGGGTAGGGCTTAGCTGCCTACAGGGCTTGGCCACAACATTGATGAGAGGTGGTGGTCACCATGTTATTATATTTTAATGTAAGTCCTGACCTACACATTTATAACTATCACAGATATAGATATACAGATATAGATGGATATAAATAAGATAGAAGGATTCAACTAAAAATAATTAAAGAAAAACTGTGTTCTCCACACCCACTAGAAGTTTCAGGCAAAAAAAAAAAAAAGCATTCTTATGTTATTAGTGCAGTATTAGAAGGGTTGACAGTAAACTCATCTAATCTATGAAGTAATTATGCATAATGTAGTCACAGTATTTCAGCTTTCRCTGAAAAATTACCCAGGAAAAATACCCTTGTTCCAGTAAATATTGTCTCCAAGGAAAAAATTACAACATGTCTTATGTAAAATTAATGGCTGTAAATAAGAAAGTGCTATCTCTTAAAAAAACGTCAAAAGAGAAGATTAAATTGGAAAAAGAACAATAATTAATAGACTCTTGATAACCTTTAGAACTCTTCCTGAACAGAGGAATAATTCCTATTTATCCTGAAGAAGKATTTCCAGAATAAAGAAACCCTGGTTTTTGTTATACAGGATAGCAAAGCTAATTTTCARAAAGCAATCAAACTACAACAGCAGYRAACTCAGACAGGAAATTTCCCACACCAAATGGTTCAAGAACTGCAAAGCATTTAGAACAAAACCATTAAACCTTCAGTTTTTGAAATATAGTTTTGAACGTAGTCAGTAGTCACTTGCACATTTATGAACAATTACCTGAAAGATTGATTYAAGGTATAAAAGCAAGGGAAATGTGTATATGAGTGTATTGTGAACAGATACTTCTGGCTTTGTTAAGAGGATGAGAAGCTACTTTTCTTTAGAAGTATAATATAGTATATGCACAATTCCCAACAGTTTTGTTGCTGCTAAAGACAACTTCCAGCTTTCTTTTTCTTTTATTTAAATAAAACATTATAAAAATCCAGCCTCCTCTGGGAGGGAGGACAAAAATCCCTTCTTTTGAGTTAGCTGTCTTCTTCTGTAGACTGGCATTCTAATTCAAATTAATGGAACTTGGTTGCTTTCCATAAACCAAGGAAATATCTTTGTTTACATTTCATTCTGTGTTCTCATAATTGCAAATTCAGAGAACTTAAATGTCACTATTTTTCTTGTGCTGCATTCTATTTGCTCACATAAGAGATCATGAAACCTCTGGTGTTTATACATGAATCTAGGTGAAAACTTACATTTGGTATTGGAGGTTCTCAGAACCTAGAAGCCTTACTAGTTCTAGAARGTGTTTTCTAACCTGCAGGGTGATGACTGTAAACACGTATTTTGTTGAAAAAATTCTGTCAAGGCATGCTAGGTTCCTTGGAAATGTAGTATCAAATCCTTAACTTAGTTTAAAAGATGACCTTCAGTTTCTGTCATTTGCAGATAAGGTACTGATAGAAGATGAATACTGATGTTGCATAATTTTTGTGCATTAGTAAAAAAGTGCCCAATAATCAGATAACATCAATGTCAAATAACAGAAAGTAGCCTAAGATGATAGATCATGGGATACAATCGTTAGCAACAAAGCTATGGAATCATCTGTCTGATATACTCCCTCAGGCTAAATGGCCAAACCTGAGCCCCTGAGATACGAATCAAGCCAAGAGAGTCTCAGGTAATAAAGACCATAAAGGAAGTTGCATTTCATTTCAGGTGCTTAAATAAACATGTAACATTCAGGCAAAATCAGGATGGTTGYGTTTCTTTAGAAAAATTTGAAAAACTAGCCATAGATAAGACAATGTACCAGAATTGTGTAATGCAATCAGGTGAACAGTCAGCAGCTCTCTCCAACCATTTGAGAAAAAAACCTATCTAGAATGATCCTTGTATTTCTCTTTGCAAGAAAATGTGTCTTTAATTAAAATTAACTTGGAAAATGCTTGTGATATTAGTAAAACCAGTGTTCTGACTGCTTTGTAGTTGTGCACTGCTTACCTCTATGAGAAACAAGGTCAGAATAGCTCTGAGTAAGGGCTATTGATATAAATAAAAAATTAAAAAACAAAACAAAACAAAACAAAAACCAGAAACCCCCCAAACAAACCAGCCAACAAAATACCCAGAACAAAACAGCACCTCCAGATGCACTCAGTTGAGCTTTAATGGGTAAAATGGCAAGGAATTAAAAAATGTTACAATCGCAGCTATGCTACAAAAAGTGACAAAGCTAAGAATTTATGCTACCAGGCATTACCAATGGTTTATTTTTAATGTAAGTTTCCTCTCATTTTACTTCAACAGTGAGCAACTGCTAGCTTGATTAAAATTATAATAAAATAAAGATTGTATGCTTTTCTCCACTGTCAAAGCAAGAATGGCAACTCTTTTTATTTTTCATGACAAGCTGTCTTTCTCCTTCTGAAAGGGCATAAAATTAAATAATCAATGAGTTTCATCTTTATTTAGAAGTGAGCTTGTACATTATCTACAAGTCAGCTATGTATTCACAYCTCTAACACTGAAATTGCACAAAAGACAAATGAAATCTGATGAAAATTATTTTTGGAGGTTAACCCTTCATTTCTCATGGGCTGGTGTTTATGCAATTGCTTTATCTCTGTGAGGAATATCTTTGAGTATTAATTAAACTTAGGGACACAAACCCCTCTTAATCTGTATTTATTTTTTGGGTAACTAGCTGTACTTTCCCGGGTTAAGCTTGTTCAACTTCAGGTGTAGCTCAAAACAAAAAATTTCTTATGCAGCTAAATTATTCATGTTCTGCGGGAAAGCAGAGCTTTTTCTATTAATGTTACCAATGAAAGAAAAATGACTGCCTATTGGACTTTGCATTGAAATGGAGTGGTTACACCTTGTATCAGTCTCTGTCATCTCTAGCTAGTGGTGTGTGTAGTCCTATCTTTTCAGCACAAACTTAAATGAACTCACCTATACATGTTTTGTCAATATTCTGTTTGATATTGTGCTGGAAGGGAAGCAGTAGCYTGATAGGATCACTTACAGTCAAGAGGAATTTCATTTGTTCCTCATCACCTCTCAGCCAGTAAATTGAGATTGATAGCTGATATTTGGGTTTGATTCATGACTGTTATAATGCAGAAATCTATATGRCATTTAGGAGAAAAGTTTCAGTTTGACTTCTGGGAGACATTCCAGATTTGATTGGAATATATAGTAGAGATAAGACCAGGAAAACCAGCAGTTTGCTTGACTCTAAAACTAGAGTTTGATGATGGCAAGATAAATCAGGTCTGTGAACACGGTGAAGGAAATTTAGGAAGAACAGCAACCTCTAGTGAAGTTATTTCCAACATTGGAGTATAAAGTCTTAGCCAGGCATATGGCTGCATTCATATATACTGTCAAAATTTAATGAAAACTACTTTGCTAGTAGAAGGAAATACTCAGTGATTATTTCCTAAGAGYCTTTTCATGTGAAAAGGACAATATACCTTTTCTAAGTTTCTTTTATTTTTTTATTTAACCAGACATTTCACAGTAGGGCAGGATACCAAATTTATCTGTCTTTTTATTACTTCACACCATAAGGCTTCATTCTAAGGGAGTCTAGAATCTTCAAATACCTTTATTTTACTCCAAATAGATTTTGTTAGGAAGCAATAGCCAGATTRGTGTTTTAATGTGTTTATCTTGTTGGAGGTTTTCTACTGTAGATAGAAATTGCTTTCTCTAGTTGCAAGACAGTCTTCCTTCAGAGCTAATAAATCATGTTAAAAAGTGAACTCATCACAATAGGCATAGTTTTTCAGTTGTTTGCTTTCTGTGAATTCTCTTCAATATATTTTAATTACATGTTTATATCAACATTTATATGAATAATACAAAACGACTTTAACATTGATTTGCATCCTGTGCAGAAAAGTATTTTTCTGCAGACTGATTCTACCCTTTGTTATTTATTGAGAACTGACCTTGACAAGGAGGCTTGGATGGGCCTGATATCATCTTGAATGAGAACTGCTGCCAGGCAACCCATCATTCCTCTCCGGGGTAAGTGAGATGCTACAATGAGTGCTCTACTSACTGCTGTGAACAAGCTAGAACTAAATATATCCATTGGATAATGACAGATAACATTTAAGACCTTTAACAAATGGAAAACAAAGCATGGAGTGATGAGATAGGGAAAAAAGCTCTTGCCTTTCTGGGAACTTCCTTTGGCCCGTGAGAAAATCTAAGAATTCCTTTAYGTCTTATGGCAATACATTCATGTAGATTTACCACACCATGAGTTAAAATAATAACAGATGTCATTTTTAAAAACGAGGAGATGCATTTTTTCAACCATAGTTCTAATTTATTGGCATAGAAGCAAATTAATGCYGAAGAAAGTTACTAGTGGYATCACTTATGAAAAATTGAAAAGCAATATTTGCAATTCAAACAAAACTAACTGGACTTTTAGAGAGTAAAAACCTCACTTTAATTGTGAATATTATTTRCAAGCCATATCTGATGTACACAAGCAACAGATCATTTGACCAATGAATCCTATAYATATAGTAATCAATACAAATGAATGKACTACAAATGAAAGTGCACAAGCATCTATGTAATTAAATTTCTAATTTCAATTAGAAAATAATTAGTGTCTATACTGTAGACTCTAGTATATTAGTGTAAATTTGCTGCTAGAACTAAATTATATCTAGCTGSTAGATCTTGATTCATTGTATTGCAGTATGCAAACTCATCTAGACACAAAATCAACTTCAAACCCCTCTGTTTTCTCTACCCTGAAAGAAGAARTGGAGAAAGAACTCCAGCAAATTAAAGTGGGGATGAATTTTATAGCTACCACCTTTCTGAAAAGATAGCATGCATTTATGCATAATACAGACCACTTATAGCATCAGAGAACATTTTATCTCCTGAGAGCAGAATAGCTGTACTGAAGAGGTTCACTCACTAAATTTAAGAACACCCTTGAGCAGATTATTGTCAAAAAGCAAACAATCCTCTGTGCTGAGAAAGGCAGCAGAGCTTTGCAAAGATCTTTAGAAACACCACACAGCAGAAGGAAAGTCTAGACAGCAATCTTGTTTTTTGGGAGGACACCAAACTGAAAGAAAGGGGAGACATCAGTGTTTCTTTACTGATTAAGAGATGGCCATTTAACCTCCGGCACTGAGCAAATCCCTTTGGAATCAGAATCCCAAGCTCTAAAGGAGTACTTCAGTGGCTGAAGATGRTATTTCAATGCAATCGATGACCTCTCCTCGCAGAGAATATTCTGTAGTGATTTGTCTGGTGATTATAGAAGAGCCTGATCTCTCAGGGAGTCCAGAGCCACCCTAGAGAGAAAAGCCAGCAACCACAGTTTGTATGGATACTGCTGACAGAGAAGAGCAAGAGAAAGAATCTGAAAGCAATTTCAGACAAATCGGAAGAATGATGACAGTAAAGACAACTGTGTCTGTGAAATGTTCCTAAGAAATTAAAGAATTGTGTCTGGCTCAGAAAGTACAGGGAGTAAGAACTTGGATTCATCAGAAACCGGGTTGCATTCATGCAACCACAGTGGATTACAAAGCATCCATTAGGAAGGAATGGATTTTAACTCAATGATAGATCTAAGTTTCTCATGCTTGAAATAAATAGCAACAGTTAAGTTATGAAAGAAGACATGCACACTCAAGCAGAGGAATTAGGAATGGTTGGGTGYTCTTCATACAGAATGTCATGGTTTAGGAATCAGAGTCCACAATTTAGTGAAACACTCCAAACCCCTTRCCACTCAATCACTTCCCCTGACCCCTTCTTGCAGCAGGCCAGAGAGAATTGGAGGAACAACAGGTGAAGATCATGGTTTGAGATAGGAAYAATTTAYTAGAAACAACCATTGAATTAGAAATTAACATAACAGCTACAATATGAATAAGAATGTATACAAGAGGTGAACAATTCACATGTGAGTGCTCACCACATGGAAATCATGAATACCTGACTGCTCTGCCACGCTACCCAACCATAGGGACCCTTTTCCCATGACCCCTACACATGATGTATAGAATAGAATAGCAAAAAATAACTTCAGGGTCCTCAAGTTCCATACCCCTCCTGGTTACTGCAAATGGTAACCCTGTCCTGGCCAGAACCAGGACAGATGTAAAGATAAGAACAAAAACAGCAGTATTTAAGCTTCTACATCAAAGTTGGAATATTAAGAAGTTGTGTGGATGATCTTCATCTAGCACTAAATAAAGACATATAATCAAATGCTGAATATTTATCTCATCAGTGGGAGACTGTAATTGAGTTATAAAATGTACAGGACTAATTCTGAAACAGATATGAAAAAATTACTTGCCTCAGAAGGTAGCAGAATTAAAATAGATTGAAATTTCAGGTCTCAGATAGGAAGAGCATGKTTTTTTAAATGTATTTTTCTGATACCACATGATGGTGACACTGGCTGTGATTTGCTTAGAGAGATTAGAGGCAGGAAATACAGCAGGCCTGGTAACCTGTTGGTTCAGTTTGTGTCTCACAAACAGGACAGATCTTTGATAATTGTAGATTTAGGATTTATTATTTGTTTATATCATACAAGTAATAAGTAAGAGATACAGAAAAACAACAACATTTATGTAAACTAAATCAAGAGACAAAATAAAAACTTCTGTAGAGCATTTTATAAGAATTTTCTCAACCAATAGCTTACAATTAACAAGCTTAACATCACATTACTTTAGTAAATCAGAACACGACCCACATGGGTTCCAGGTTAACAAAAGCCTTCTATGAAGCTAAAAACAATACACAATAATTCATTATTAAGTTTGAAACTTTTTTTTATTTTTGTTAAGCAAGGTATTTAAGTCCTTTACATCTTGAACTATCAGCATGTTTTTGTTCTTGTTCCCTCCAACAGACACAAACGTACTTTTTAGTTCCTAATTTCCTAGTTTCTCATGAGAATTTGTAGAATTTCCTAGCTTCTCTCAGCCTCCTGTCAGCTTCTTAAAACTTCTTTTATACATCCTGGGTTCTCTCCCGCTTTTAGGATTCCTACAGTAACCCTGACTCCACTTAAACTAGACAAATGTCATCTAAAGGTCCAATGCAGAGACCACAATTTTACACACTCAGTGACTGCAACTGGCTGACAGCTTCACAAGGAAACTGGGGATGAAGGCATGGTACTCCAGGGGTGCAACGGTTTTCTGGATTGAACCACTAATAGCAGTTCRCCCCATAATCCTTGGACAAATACTGTTCTGCTGCTGCTCATGTTGCATCCCTATCAGGTTACTCTCAAACCTACTAGGCTGCATTCACCTCTAACCAGTYATTCTGTTTCTTAGTATATTGCTTCTGTCCTGCTCTATTTACAGACAGTGCTTGTCATCTAATCAAAGTATTTCTCTTGTTGAATTGTGAGCATAATTTTATGGTAGTATATCTCATACACTTTGTTTAGGTAACTGAATCTGTTTTGGAAACTCACATTCGTGGAAATAAACCTATTGTTTACAATGTTTTACAGTGTTTTAACCTATGTTTTACAATCATGGGAACATCTCTGATCACAGGAATCCACACTAGCAAATGGGGATGTAATTATTGGATGTTAGCTCAAAATCAGGAAAGTAACTTCCACCTTAGTGGAAGACTATATAACCAGCTATATAGTCACCAAGTACTACTTCAAACAATGTATCAGAATGGAGGCCTAAGCTACTTATAGACAAATATATCATTCATAATTTAAAATGCGCCACTGGGTAAGGAAATGAATTCAAGTATTTTTGAGAAATGACACTAACTTTATATCAATTTAAAATTCTGTTGCACAAAAGTCTGATTGTCCCTTGATTGGGCATGAAAACTATGGACATCAGCCACAGGAAGAAATGAACTGAAAAATTAYAGATGTGTTGGCAGACCAATGATTAACCAATGAGAATATATATTCTCAGCATAAATATAATTACTTGAAAGAATAATTATAGCCTGATGTAAAATTTTTACCATTTCTTTTTAACACAATATTTAAGCCTTTCCATATCTCACAACACATATCCCAAAACATCTAAGCACTTTTCCTTTGTTTTAGAAAATGAGCAAACTATGCAGCAACTGTAAAGATTATGATGGGCTAAAGTTTACAAAAATATTTTAAAAGTATGCTTTCATAAGATTTTTTTTTTCTCCCTTTATATTTTTTTTCACATGAGCTTTATATATGCCTACAAGAAGTAGCTTCTACTTCTACATTCTACAGTTTTGAAGGTTGTGAAAAATACATGTTTTGATTGCTTGTGTTTTTATAATTCTATGTGAAAAACATGGCTTAGATCATTTTCTTGTCAAGACCACTTTGTGTCTTGTTCTGTTTCTACAGCTGAAGAAAAGCATGGTTGAAAATTAGTGAGCTTTTTTTGCAAAGTTGCGCTAATCTGACACAATGCTGAACTTCATAAGGTTTGAGGAATTTTCTTTTTTCTTCTAATGAAAGTATTTTTCCCAAAACAGCCTGGATAAGTTTTTCTAAATTAACAACGTATTAAAAGAAAAATTCTTCAGAAGACTGAGTACCTAATTTAGGTTAAAATTAATTAATATCCACTCAGGATTATGTAGCATTTACCTAGGTATCTAGTCCTTGTAAAGATTCTATAGACCTATACATTTGATTTATCATATAATTCACTTTGAAGTAAACATTCTCATTTAAATATGGTTCAATTTCAAATAAAGTCATGGTATTAAAATTATAAATAACTTTAATAAGTTGATGGCTTAATATTAAAAAAAAATTGTTACATTTTGTTTTCTAGATTTAGCACCAAATCCAGAATATTGGATATATTGGACTATTTTTCTGTAAAAGGCAGCTGCTTCTATTTTACGTGCTATAAATAAACTAGAGCAAACTCTGCAGCTGTTTTTTTTTTTTTTTTTAATTTAAGCCAGGTATCACTGTCATGGCAATTAAACCTGATGCATCCTTTCAATACGAATTTCAAACATCACTCCACAAGGATGTAAAAAGGGCTATTTGATTTCTTTGCTTTCTACTCCTACTTTCTTTGCTTTCTATTTTGAAGCAGCCCTGTTCTTGATCAAAACTGATGTCTCAACTGGAAAATCTACTCTTCATTTCCTAAGTGAGGTTCCATGCATGGAAGAAAAATGAAAATGCTAGTTGTGAGTGTGATGCATACATGTTTTATAGAATTTATGAGTATTTGAAAATTTGGATTCTTCTTGTCAGATTCCAATGATCGCAAACTGAATTCTGCTATTAAGAAAAGGGAATCTGCAGTTTTATGTAACTAGACTAAGTATACATATTTTTTTTAAGTGTATTTGTGCACTGTTCATTCATTTTTGGATGTGTAAATACTTTTTTATGTTCAGCTCTTAGTATTAATTCTCTGTACTAGTATTCATCATATGCATACAGAAACGTAATCGTCCCATGGGGATTCAACGACAGAAGAGCCAAATACCACAGTGAATAGTATTGTTTTACACTGGTTTTTAATTTGAAGTCACAGTGCCATTTAACAAGTGGTGAAGTAATTAATAGAGCACAACTTAGGTACTTGTAAAATGAATTGGTACACTGAGGAGAAAGTGTTCTTATTCATTTTAATGCTGACTACTGCAAGCGTCAATATAAAAAACATATTTTAGTAAAAGTTTAAGTCTGGGTAGGATGTTAATAAGGTAAGTCATCCATGGGACTTTAAAAATTCTTCATTAAAATGAATAGCTCTCATACTTTCGCTCTATTCATTTCACATCCAACATCCCCATCTAATTTGTGGAAATCACAATTTCAAGTATGCCACTTGAGAACTGAGCTTAATGACTGGCATTCTTTAGATGCATAAAATGAGAAGAAAAATGTGAACAATCACACTGACAAGTGCCATTTTCAGAGCAGCTAAGGAAAAAGCCTGTAGCACAAAAAAGGCCAAGTGTGAAGTTTGCTGATTGTTTTGGCCACAATTTTCTCAGTGAGAAAGTGTAAGCACACAGTGCTGAAATCTCAGTCACATACACACACACACATGCACCCTCCTCTCCTCAGCTTCAAAAGAGTGTTGAGCAACTGGAGGTCAGCTATTTTCCATCATTATATTCTTAATTGCTGTATTATGACATTTTTTTCAAAAACCTAAATGTGAATTTCTTTAAAACTACTAGCCCTTGAAGCTTCAGTGTATTGAAGACACAGACAGAGTAACTGTATTAAAAAAAAACAAAACCAAACCAAAATATGCTACAAATCTAGTATCTGAATAGCAGAGATAATGCTTAGAAATAATTCATGTTTGGTTCATTAAAAAAATCTTATTTAATCTTAAAGAGTATCCAAATCAAAATTATATGATGAGCTGGGATGCACTTAACAGATATTAATCTGAAATGTTTTGAAAAACCCTCCAGAGACAACTTATTGTGATATTTTCCTTTCCCCAAGCTTTCTTAGTGTGTGTGCATATACAGGAATATGCAGAAATTGGAGCATACTACTACCATTTTCTATTCTTATCTAAGAATATTTTATGGTCTTTAGAATTTTTTTTCCCTGAATGTTTTCATTGTTCTTATTCTATTTGTTAAATGGATTTTACAAGCTGCTTTCTTCTACTTTCAAAAAGAATGAAAGAATTTTAGCCACACATGGCATCAGGTGAACACTTAGGAAATGAGAAGGCAAATATTAAATCTCTGGTGTACCCTACTAATCTTGCAACTCCATGTATCCCCCAACATAATATTTTATCATTCACTGTCCTACAGCTTCTGGTACTTGCTCTCTCTTCGAATAATCCACCTACTTATTTTTTCCTGAAGTTACAGAAGTAGCAGCTTAAAGCAAATTTTGGAGTTCATTAAGTCCATTCTCCAACTCAAACAAGCACTACACCAACACTGCACCATCAGACTTGGCTTTATTTAACTGAGTCTTAAAAATCACCCTGGACACAGAATCTGCAGCCTCCCTGGATGGCTTCTCTTGGTACTGAATTACTCTTTTGGTGAAAAGAGCTTTCCTGCTGGCTAAACTGAAGATCTCTTTAAACTTTCATTATTCCTCACAGTATTTTCTTCTGCCAGTATTTCCTCCTTAGACTCTAATTTCTTTCATTTTTAACAAGATGATCTTCTCATCACAGAGCTGTCTCTGTTGTACTTCAGTGTTTTCATTTATGGCTGTGGATATAAAAGTTTTCCTATTCCTTTTCTGGCGTATTTCAGTGATTCTCTTATGATCTATCTTGAAAGACAGAAACAGAAATGCCTTTCCCAGTTCTGAAGATAAATGTAAATTCTATGAAGCCTCTTCAGCAATGCTGATCTTTGAGGACTTCTCTGAACATACCCAAAGAAAATACTTGTTTAACAGTTAAGTGACTTGCACTGTTCTAGAAATCTCTATTACCATAGTCTATTCCTGTCAAAGTGAAAAAACCATACCTGGTAATCCACATACCTGATAGTCCACATCAGTTGTCCACAGGGCAACCTTAACCACAATATTAGTGAAATACTGCTCAGAAAGCATCTGCAATTACAAAAACAAACCCTGAGTTGGTGATTTCTAGAAGGTGGGTAAGCCACTGGTGGCTGTACCCTCAGCAAATTGGCAGATGACACCRAGYTGAGKGRTGTGGTTGACARCCTGAAGGATYRGATGACACCCAGAGGGAGCTGGATAGGCTCTAGAAGTGGCCCATGGGAATCTCATGAAGTTTAGCCAAAAAATATTTTGGGTCATACACGTCTATAGTTCAAAAGGGTTTTTTAGGTTCCCTGGAAATTTTCTCATTGCAAACAGGGAAAATATCTTCCCTTACTTTGATTAGTGATTTAGTCTGCGAGCCTTGATGAAGAAACAGACTCTTCTCCTTTATTTGGAGACTGACTCTATCATTGAAGATTTTGACTTTCTCTTCTTTTAGCAGTTATCCTGAAAGCTGAAATTCTTTCAAACACTAAATTACTTAAAATATATTTTTCCTTAACCTTAACATAAACAGGTTAAAAATTTTGATTGACAAGAAATTGCTGCCAATGAAAATATAAAAATAAACTGGGTTTGTAGCAGTTTTTTTACAATCAATCTGAATTCTCACTTGCAACAATAAATGTGGTTTATTTTGCAAAAGACTTTTTTTTTAAAAAGTAAATTACCATGAAGGCTGTGGGGTCTAAAGGAATATAAAATTTTTATGTCATCAACATTGCACTTAATTTGTCCAGTAAAAGTGAACATGACACAAAGCTTCTTGAAGCATATAATGAATAAACTGCTCAGTTTTTTTCAGAGCCTTGACTTATTTAATGTTTAGTGAAGATGAATGGTAAAAGTTTCACAAGCACATTGGTCCATTCCATATTCACCAATTCTGATTCTGTAAAATTCAAGTAAACTCAGACTGCTGAGAGAAGCCATGGATATCCCATCCCTGGAAAGGTTGAAGGCGAGGTTGGATGGGGATTTAAGCAACCTGGTCTAGTGGAAAATGTCCCTGCCAATGAACTACCTAGATGATATTTGATATAACTTCCAACTCAAATTACTCAATTATTCTATGATAATATGACTCTAAGTGATTATGAGGGAAATAAAAGTCTGAGTAATTTTCTATTGTCCACAGAAATATCAGTTTTGTCTTTTTTGGTGGATCTCGAGAACATTAMATGTGCATGCTTTTATMTTTGAATAATAAGTTAWGAAAATGCTTCAATACCATGTTATCCAACAGACTTATTACAGTATTAAAAACAAAATTATTGCAATTGTAAGGAAGAAAGTAACACAGAAAATTATGGACAAGGAAAAAGAAAAGACATTCTCTGAAGTACAATCATGTGATCTTGCTGTCACGAGGCAGGGGTAATGTGTGCTTTAAATTGGTTATCTGTGTATGTCGAGTTTGTGCAGTTAGACAAAGGATTTCGGTGGTGTTGAAGATTTGCTTTGGTTAGAGACTTTAATAACTTTTTCTTGTATATTTAAATATTCAGGTAAAATGGTCTTTACCTGGTTGTGGCTGACTGGGCAGAGCACAGACATATGGCACTTTTTAGACATCTAGAATATTAAAAATGAGGAATTCTCCTGGCTTCACCTCATCCAATGAGAATATTTACTTAGTTTTCACCTTGTGCCAAAGCAGAAGATTCCCGAAGACAAATGACTCAGTTCATCTAGCTTGTTAGACTGACTTGACAGAATCCTTGTTCAGTACCTTTGGGATGACAGAAAGACAGGAATCATAGTTTCTGAGGCAGATGGGGGAAGACAGAGATCAGACAAATGACTCTGCTTCATTGTTCATAGTCCATGGTTGTTCTAAACAAATGTAGTTAATCTTACTCTATTATCTAACTGCAACTGAGGGAATATAGGGCTTTCTCTCCAAAGGGATGTCCCAGTATTTTCTTAGGATACTTCTTGGTTCATTTTAGGAAGTGTGTTTCCTTGCAAAGTGAAGGTAGGGACAAAAATGTAGTTCAAATTCTCATTAACTTCTTTAAAGCTTCCTTTATCAAAAAAGAATCTAATCTAGCCTGAAAAGTGTTGAGCTAGCAAATTAAATTCTCTGACTTTCAAGCAAAATCACTCTATAAAGATAAAAGATACTAGACTAAAACTCTACCAAAATTTTTAATATAAACTTAGTCAAGGAGAGTTTGCACATAGAATACCCTGCCTTGTAGAGAGAAAATGAAGAAGTAAGTTGTAAACCTTGAGAATTATAATCACCACTGCCCCTGAGGACTTGATCCTGTTGCTAAGGAACACTGAAGAATTTCTAAAATCTTACAAATCCACAATGTCGAAGGGGTAGGCAAAGTAGTCAAGAAAGAATCTGGCTGATGTGCAGACCTGACCACACATTAGCCACACTTTTTGCCATAAATATTTATGATATATATGTGGATACCTTTGAAGCACACCAAAACCATCTTTGTCTCATGAAGGTAACAATAAACAAAATCTGTTACTAAATAAACTGTAAAGGGATTTTTAAGGTGGAATAAATGGAGCAACAACAAGAGAATGTAGTCTAAAAGACTTTCTTTAACTTGGGACAGAAATTTAGGCATACCAGCTGGATACCTTAGGCTTCCTAGAGTAATCCCTCTTCATTTGAAATAGGTAAAATGAGCACTTCGAAATCTTTCAAGAGGATGGATTTCCAAGTTAACTGAGTTAAGTGTCAGATGTAGTATTGGTGGGGTAAGGCAAAGGCTATAGACTTGTAAATTATGTAGGTTGCTTATGTTCCTTTGAGGTAAATATCTAAATATCTTTTAAGACCAAGGTTACTACTTGAAAGACTTTTGGGAAATTGAAATTTTAATGAACGAAAATTTTGCAGAGATCACTGTACAGTCATCCCTTTAAGATTCCATTTTAATATTAAAAGTTATTGTCTTCTTCAAGGGAAAATCCAGACCTAGATGAGAAAAAAAAGCAATTTTGAGATATTACTGCCTGCTTGACCACATAGGGGACAATAACAATATGCAAAAGAGATCAAGGATGTTTTGAGATAAAGGCATACAAGGGAAATCATAGACTTGACTTACCTTATTTAAACCATGGAAAGATCACAAAAGTTCTCAGAAGAGACAGGGTAATTTTTCATTTGGTCCTCACCAGTGCTAAGGATGTGATGCTAAATGCTGCTGCTTGAGGCCAATTCAGTTACAGTGACTGATTTTTTGTAATTCAGTATTTATAGAATCATAGAGCATCCTTATTTGGAAGAACAAAAAAACATCTAAGGCCAACTTACACTTGGGCATCCCCAAGAGTCACACCA
>CADDXX010001243.1:40882-59082 GCA_902810485.1 Alauda arvensis | reverse complement strand
AGGGAAGGGAAGGGAAGGGAAGGGAAGGGAAGGGAAGGGAAGGGAAGGGAAGGGAAGGGAAGGGAAGGGAAGGGAAGGGATCCTGACTGCCCTGGGAACAAACCAAACCTCCTGGAAAGCCCAGGTGGAGCAGAAGGAGAAGCCGAGAACAGGAGCTGAGTGAGTGTGAAGTGACTTCACAACTAGCGCTGCTCCGGGAGGGCAGTGAAAGGGCGCAATTACCGAGCTTTAATTAAGAAGGGGRCATTTAAATGAGGTGCATCGGTGTTTGTGTGACACGCGTTTCATTCCGGGCCTTGCAGAGCACCCCTGAAATCAATCGGCTCCGGTGGCATTCCTGAGCAGGAGGGAAGGGAAGGGAACGGAGCCGCCGCCGGAATTTTCCTTTCAATYCCCCCCGGCTCTGTCTGCGGGCGGCGACACTCGAGACAATTAATCCCAGCTAATTAAAGGTGTGAGTGTCGAGCAGATCAGCTCAGCCGCCCCGAGCAGCCCTCTCCATTCACAGCTCACACGATCAGGCTCAGATTGATTCCCCTGGCGTGGGATGGGAGGAATGGAATTAATGAAATGTGAATGAACGTCTGCTCCAGCCTTTTCCAGGGATTYCATTGATCCCTTCCTTTCCCCCGAGCATCCCTGGCTTTTCTGGGGCTTTGGGTGGGCAGCTCCACTCTCCCAAATTTCAGCTGCGTTGGGGATCTCCRGCATCCAAAGTGCCAAACCCCCGTGGGTGGCACTGCCAGGCTCTCCGTGCCCTGCTCCATCCTCTCCCAACTTTCTGCCCCGTGGAAATGGAATCTCTCAGCTCCCTGCCGTGGGAGATCCCCTCTGGAGCTTCCCTGCAAACTTCAGCCTCGCTGTCCAGCCCACAAATCCCTGGATGCAGCYGCTGCTGGGGCCAGGAATCCTCTGGCCACCGGAAAATTCCATCTTCTGCTGCATCAGGGATGCTCCTGCACCTCTGGAATAACTCCGAGATTCCCAGGAGCGGGGCTTGGAACTGCCCATGCAGCAACCCTGGGGTATCCAACCCCACCCCCAGCGTTCCCAAAAATCCATCACAAGGCTCAGCCTTCTCCTGGCTYKSYTCCATCCCTGTGCACACTCAAGGARTTCCTCCTTTATTCCCCAGGACAGCCAGGGAAGTCTCAAAGCCGGTGGCAAATCCCTCAAATTCCCCGCTGGAGCGGCGGGGCCGGAGCTCCTGGAGACACGCAGCATTGTCCCCGCTCCAGTGGGGGAAAACTCGGGATCTGCAGGCATGAAAGAGCCCTTGTRGTCCCCACGAGGCTGCTCCTTGTCATCCCTTCAACTCTGTGCACACTTTTCCTGGGAGGGAAGCGAAATTCCTGCCTCGGGATTGGCGCCACCGTGCCAGAACAGCAGTGACCTCTGTAACCACACAAGATTTAGTGGTTACTTGATTTCAGCTGTAATGAGGCTTTGGAAACCACCAGCAGCCAAATGTTTTCTTCTCCTTTAACTCTTGGTGGATGGTGGGGGATAAATAGCGGAGCAGACAGGAATAACTGAGGGAACAGACAGGGCTGGCTGGGCAGGAACGGAGAATTCCCGGAGAATTCCCGGAGAATTCCCCAGCGTCTGAAGTGGGAGCACGGTGGTACCCGGAGCAGGGAGGTGCTGAGTGAGAAGTTATTGGGAGAAATGAGGCCTGAACTCTTTCCAGCAGGAGCTGGAATGGCTTGGGAGGTTGAGGAGAATCCGAGATCGCTCCCTGCACTGAGATCCAGGGATTCACTGAGGGGTGATTTCCTGCAGCCCTGCCCAGGGGAGAGGTCACCTGAGCTCAGCCAGCACCGTCCTGTAAAACTGGAATGGTTTGTGTTGGGAAGGGACCTTAAACTCCTCCAGTTCCAACCCCAACACCTCCCACTGTCCCAGGCTGCTCCAAGCTCCATCCAGCCTGGCCTTGGGCACTTCCAGGGATCCAGGGGCAGCCACAGCTTCTCTGGGAATTCCATCCCCACCCTCGCAGGGAAGAATTCCTTCCAAATGTCCAACCTAATCTTAACCTCTGTTCATGTGAAGCCATTCCCTGTGTCCTGTCCCTCCAGGCCTTGTCCCAAGTCCCTCCCCAGCTCTCCTGGCGCCCTTTTAGTCCCTGGAAGGTTCTCCAGGCCCTGCCAGGAGAACTGTGTGCTCATCCTTTTGATTTCCACAGGATCACAGAACCAATCAGGTTGGAAAAACCTCATCGAGCCCAACCTGAATTTGTGTMCGAGCTGCCTCTGCAGGGGATCCCTTTCCCATGAAATTGCTTCTGGCTGAGTCTGGCACTGGGAGCTGCCCTGAGCACCGAGGGCAGGCACAGACCCAGGCACCTCCTCACGGTGATAAAAAACAATTTTCAAAAACCTGGGGGTTTCTGCTTTGGAATGAGTGTCCAAACCTTTTCACTGCCACAGCAGGGAGCAGCAGGAGCTGCACTGRTGAGGGATTCCCCAGCAGGGCTGCAGAGTGGCGGTGTCCCCAGGCCAGGGGYGATGCCACCAGCARCAGCCACGGAGCCACGCAGGATCGGGTGACCCAATTAACTGGGAACAGCTGGAAACATCTTTCTGCAGGTTTAATTTGCTGCATGACTGAGCATCAGCTGTGTGAGGAKTTCAGCTGGGAGAGGGGCACGGTGTAATGGAAATGAGGCTCCTCCCCAGGTCCCCTCAGGGATCCACGTGGCACCAGTGACACCCTCCTGCTGGTCCCAGTGCTCCCAGCAGAGCTGAGGCTGCCCCAGCTCCAGGAAAGGGAAACTGGGGGTGCTCAGCCTTCCCCTCAAAGCCTGGCCCCAGCCCAAATCCCCACTGCAGGGATGGGAATTCCCAAGCTGTTTATCCAGGGCACCCCAAGGCCGGGGATCCAAAGGGAAGGAAGGACATCCCCTGTCCCTGCTGGGAGCTGAGGATTCCTCAGAAAACAGAGCCTGCAGAGATCCCAAACCCAGCTGCACCCCTGATCCCAGAGCAGCCCCGTGGGCTGCAGGCAGCAGGAGCCAGCCAGGGGTGAATCCAAGGCTGGAATTGCTGCTTCCCAAACCCCAGCTCAGCCTGGTAATAATAAAACCSAGGGAGAACCCAGCTTTCATCAGGAGCCTGCCCTGCTCTGGCTCAGGGAAGGTGAAGAATTTCCATGAAATTCACCTTGTGGGCATTTGGTGCCCAACCCTCGGCCCAACCAGCAGCAAACTGTGGCTGAGCAGGGGCTGCTTTCAAAGGCTTGCAGGGATTCACGGCATTTTTCCGAGCRCCCCGTGCCTTTGTTGGCCTGCTGGTGAACTAATCCAGCCTGCTTCTCCCGTTCTTGTTCCAGCCATGACCTTTCCTATCCTGATTCCCATCTARCTCCAACCATGCTGGCAGCTCGGAGCTGTTTGCTGTAACAATAATCCTGCCTCGCTGMGTTTATAACCTCGTGTGCTGCACCRGCTTTTATTTAAATAGATAAAGCCAGATTCTCACCTGTGCTGAGTTGGAGGCGAGTCAATTTATGCCATCAAAAGAGCTGGCCCCGAGTTTTAACTCCATCAAACGCCTCTTTGATCTCCTTTTGGAGGAAAGGGAAAATAGAATCACTTTGTAACTCTGCGGGGTTGTGCCCCATGTTTTATCTCCTGCCCCTGAATCTTCCCGGGTGGAATTGTGCTGTTCCCAGTTAGTGACTCCCAGCGAGGGTTCTGCTGCCTCAGGATGGCCAGGGGATCACAGCTTCRACTCATCCTGCAGGACAGAGCTGCTGCTGGGCTCCCAGGGTGAGAGGAGAGGATTCCTGCACGCTGCAGGGATTTGGGAAGGGCAGGAATTAACCCTGCACCTCTGGGCAGTGCCAGCTGCAGGTTTGGCTCTTATCTAATCTCATCTCCCTCAGGCCAGGCAAGGACCTGACCCTGTCCCTTGCTGTTCTGCCTGGAAGAGCCCCCTGCTCAGCCCTGGAGTGTGGAGTGTGGTTTGGAACCTGTGGTGATTCCAAACAGAGCTGCTCTGTTGGACACCAGGCACGTTCTGCTCCTCCTCCTCCTCACCTTCCTCCCCAGCCCCTCCATGTTCCTCCCTGTGTTCCCTCTCCTGATCCTGCTCCCACCCCATGGAGCAGCCCCTCAGCAGCCACACCATTGTCCTGTCCATGTTCCCAGAGGGATTTCTCCGGGATGTGGCTTTGGGTTTGCAGAGGAGAGTGGGGAGGTTTCCTCGGAGGCTCTTCCCTCCTTCCCTGCTGGGCACCATGTGAGAGGCCCCTGCCCAGTTCAGTYCCTGGCTTTCCTGCATTTCCTCGAGCAGTGGGATCGGCCTGAGCTGCTGGAGAGGCTCAGGCTGGGTCACTGTCACAAATGTCTCACCAAGGACAAGGCCAGCTGCCACCTGCAGCCCAGCATTCCCTGCCTCCACCGGCTCAGGCTGGATCCAAAATCCCAGGAGGTGATGGATGCACTGCCTCCTCAATAACCCAGCTCCTGCAGGAATCCCCTCGCTGGGCTTTGAGGGAGGAATTTAATCAAGCTGGGTCTCCCTTGTCTTCAGGAGCGACTCAGGCCAGCTGAGAGGAACATCGAGCAGCCAGCCAACGTGTCCAGAAGGGAAAGGTTGTCCTTCTCCCTGATCATTGGAGCTTTGCAGAGCACTGGAGCATGACAATTTATAATCTTGCCCAGCTATTGCTCCTGGGCTTTTCCTGAGGCTCTCCAGCTCCGAGTGTTTGTGTTTCACCCCTCTTCCTCCTCCCAGCCCATCCTGACTCACCTGCCGCGGCACAAGGCCCCGGACAGGGCTTGTGCAAGGAGCTTTTGGAAAGTCTGAAAGGTTAAACCACCCTTAGAARCAGAAGGAAGGTTATAAAAGTTGTGTTTCCAGCCCCGCGCGCCTCGGAGTCATTTTCTTTATGGCAAAAGCAAACAGAGCTTTTTAATTCCGAGTCTGTGCTGGGACCGCTGAACACTGGGAAGAGGGCACCGGGTCCTCTGCTGCTTTTAGAGAGCTAATTAATTTTAACTAACTTTGCCATGAGCCCGGCTTCCTTCCCCTTTGTCTGGGCGGAGCACAGCCCGTGGTGTGCGAGACCATGGCCAGGCCTGAGCCGCGGGAGCTGTGACAGCAGCCAGGTGACCTTGGGGACACCCTGCCAGCCCCGGGGCTGCAGGAAAACCTCATTGCAGCCGTGCATGAGGTAACCCCGGGCCGGGAGACACCGTCTGCCACCGGGCCGTGCAGCAGCGATCCCCGCACAAGTCCSTGCCTTGTGAAGTTGTCAAACTGTAAAGTTAATGAGGTAGAAACGAGAGCCCGGCGCGGGCGTCTGAGCGCCGCGATCGCTCCCCCGACAGCGCTCCCCCCTCTCCGCCCGCAGCCCCGCGCAGATGAAGTGGATGAGGGTCCCCTTGGAGCCCGGCCAAGTCGCCRGTGCCGCACAGAGCTCCTTTCGCAGCTCCATAAACACGGGCGGGAGCAGCGTGCGGCTGCTCGGGGCGAGACAGGCAGGAAAGGCAGGCAGACATTGTCCTGCTCTGTCCCGGGCAGGGAACGCCGCAGTGCGGGGCTGCGACACGGCCCGGTGTGCCTGCAGCCCGGGGACACCGGGACACCGGGGCTGGGACACGGCCCGGGTGTGCCTGCAGCCCGGGGACACCGCGGGACACCGGGCACGGGGATGAGTGCGAAAGGGTTGGAGGGATCTGTGCCCTGAGCAGAGATGGGGTGGGACAGAGCAGGGACGTTCCAGGAGCTTGGGGACACAGGGACACAGATCTGGATGGAAAATGTTGAATGGTTTTGTGCAGAGGTGGGATGGGACAGAGCAGGGGTGTCCCAGGAGCTTGGGGACACTGGGGGATGTAGGGACACAGATCTGGATGGAAAAGGTTGGATGGTTTTGTGCAGAGCTGGGATGGGGTGGGACAGAGCAGGAGTGTCCTAGGAGCTTGGGGACACTGGCGGACACAGGGATAGAGATCTGGATGGAAAAGGTTGGATAGTTTTGTGCAGAGCTGGGATGGGGTGGGACAGATCAGGGGCGTTCCAGGAGCTTGGGGATGCAACAGGGCACGGGTCTGAAAGGGAAAATTGGGGGGATTTTGTGCTGAGCAGTGGTGGGGTGGGACAGAGCCACTGGGGACACAGAGACACAGATCTGGATGGAAAAGGTTGGATGGTTTTGTGCAGAGCTGGGATGGGATGGGGTGGGACAGAGCAGGAGCATCCCAGGAGCTTGGGGACACTGGGGGATGTAGGGACACAGATCTAAATGGAAAATGTTGGATGATTTTATATAGAGCTGGGGTGGGGTGGGACAGAGCAGGGGCATTCGAGGAGTTTGGGACATTAAGGGACACAGGTCTGGATGGAGAATGCTGGATGGTTTTGTGCAGAGCTGGGATGGGGTGGGAAAGAGCAGGGACGTCCCAGGAGCTTGGGGATGCAACAGGGCACGGGTCTGAAAGGGAAAAWTGGGGGGATTTTATGCTGAGCAGTGGTGGGGTGGGACAGAGCCATTGGGGACAGTGTTCTCCTCTCCAAGGGCAGACATTTCMCCCTCTTTGCCTTCTCTCTGCACCCTTCCAGGATCCCTTTCCCTTCCCAGGCACGGACCAGGGCCTTTCTTCATTCCGTGTGTCTCCCAATCATCGTCAGAGCTGCAGTTTTGATCCCACTTGGTTTGTAGGAATTCCTAAGGAACARGAACTCAGGAGAGGGATTTCAGGAGGAACCAGGCTGCCAAGTCCCCACAAATCCAGCCTCATTCCAGCATTTTCCTGTCACCTGCAGGGGTTTGAAGGAGGATGTGGCCCTTGGGGACACAGTTTAGTGGGAGCACTGTTGGACTCAGTGATCTTTTCCAACCCAAATTCCACAATTCCAGGACTGTTTTCAGCAAGCCCTGGTGGCAGCTCCTTCCCACCACCCCAGACACGGCTCTGGATGCTCATCCTGAGTCTGCCTCCCCTCAGAGGGCACAGAAACACCAAATCCCATTCATGGCACCAGGAATATCTTTCCAGAGTTCCCACACTGCGGGGCAACACTCCTTGAGAGGCTGGGAACTGCTCCTGCTCTGCGAATCATAAAGCTCTGCTTTATGAGCTCCCATCTCAGCACTGGCATTTAGGACTGGGTTTAAGATTTTTAAACACAGCTTAAAAAACTCCAAGGAGCCGAAGTTCTGCTTTTCCAGCTGCTGGAAAACCAGCCAAGTGCCTTCTGTGTCTTGCAGCACCCAGGGCTCATTCCTGCTGCACCCAAACCTCCAGTCCATGCCATATTCCTGATTTCACACCCCCCCAAAATCCTCCCTTCCCCAGTTAGGCCCAGCTTGCCGTGCCCCCAGCCCCTCCCAAGCCTGGATTTCCCGTTCCACGTGGGCTGAGCCACCAGCAGAGCCCRGAGCAGCCCGTGCTGCAGATGCTGAGCGCGGATCCTGGGCGGTGCTGTCACAGCTGCACATCCCATCAATGGCAGCAATATTTGGGTTGAGCCGTTTTAATTGAAACCACGGCTGGGATTTTTTTTTTTTTTTGGGGTTTTTTTTTTTTTTTTTTTTCTCTCCCCCCTAACTCGTAGGCAAACGTGTTCCTGTCGTCCTTCCCAGGACAGTTATTGCTGGGAGACATCTGGTTTCCCAGTTCCAGCGGCGCAGACGGATTTCCACCGTGTAGTTCCTCGCCTGTTGACAGGGCAGAATTTTTTAATATGGGGTTACTATCATCCAGACTTCCTCCACCTCCTCATTTCGGTGATGGAAACCTCTAAACAGTCCCTCAGCTCCTCCATCTTCAAGCTGCTGGCCGGGGTTTATGAGCTCACAGACACGACACCTCCATGTCTGATTTCCCTCTTCTCCCCCCCTGCRAGGTGAAATCCAAGCCCCAAATGTGAACCGGACCCCGGTGGGGTTTGTGGGGTTTTTTTTTGTTTTGCTTTGGTTTTTTTTATCCCTTTTGTTGAGGTCTGTTCCATAGAAACCAGAGCAGCAGCTTTGGAGCACTGAGGGAAAATCCTCCCAGTTCTGTGAGGGGGGTTCTGAAAGAGGGAGAGGGGCTTTTGTATGGACAGGTCGTGGCAGGACAAGGGGAAATGGATTTAAACTGCCAGAGGGCAGGGGAAGGTGGGATTTTGGGGAAGGGGAGGGTGGGCAGGCCCTGGTACAGATTCTCAGAGCAGCTGTGGCTGTCCCTGGATCCCTGGCAGTGTCCAGGCCAGGCTGGACAGGGCTGGGAGCAGCCTGGGATGGTGGAAGGTGTCCCTGCCATGGCAGGGGTGACACTGGATGGGCTCTGAGATCCTTTCCAACCTGAACTGTTTTGGGATTCTGTGATCCTGGAGCTGCTTCCAGCTTTTCCCTGTGACACCCGTGGGAATGGCATGGGAGCATGGAGCTGAGACCCAGCAGGGYTTGGGTGGGAAGGGACTTCAAGATCACCTTGATCCACCCCCAGGGACTCCTTCCCCCGTCCCAGGCTGCTCCAAGCCCCTGGCCCGGGGCACTGCCAGGGATCCAGGGGCAGCCACGGCTTCTCTGGGCACCCCATTCCCATTCCCTGAATCCATGCACCAGCCAGGAGGGGTTTGAGCCCAGCTCACAGAGCTGCGCTTTCCCTGCAGCAATCCCACCTGCCTGGCCAAGGTGTGAACTGGGCTCTTTATTTTCTTTTTAGGCTTTATTGCCCCCCCTCAAAGAAGGCCAAAACCGAGGAAAAAAAAAAGAAGTAGTTATTAGGTAAGGTAAAAACAAACTTTACCTTTCATTCCCGCTTTTATTGGTTACTGGAAAATAAGTTTTACAAACTATCTCTTGCAGAGGACTTGTTTGCAGCTAGTTTATATAGTAGCTTTTGTTCACATAAAAATTTAGAAAGCTCCTTTCCTCTTCTCCCTCTCCCCCCACCCCCTGCAATCCATAAGGGAGGAATTACAGTGTGAAATATATCCAGCGCTAGCAGGGCTGTGTTGTGAAGCTAAAATGAACACAGTAAATTCTGAGAAGGAATTTGTTTAACCTATAACCTTAAAGTAATAAGTGGAGTGCTAAATGTTTTGGCTCACACTGATATATTTTTATAACACTTGGCAAGGCAGCTCGCAGGCTGAAAGGAAAACTGGAGTGCTGCAGGAACAGTTCCCTGCTTCTCCAGCCCCCAATCCTGGCTGGGCACCCACCCCAAAAACCCCGAGTGGGCACCCCGAGGAGCAGGGATGTGCCCCCCGTGGGCTCCAGGCGTGCTGGGATGGACGTGGATCCACCCCGGGCATCTCCTCCTGCCTGCCCCGAGCTGCATTGGCTGAGTCAGGGTTTGTAATTGAATCAGGATTCCCGTGGGGGTTTGGAGCTGTGTGGGACCACGGAGCCACCAGCGCTGACCCCGCGGTCCTGGCTGGGAGCAGGAATTCCCCTCCTCCCTGCACGCCGGAGGTTTAAGGGCGCTGCAGGGCACGGGCCTGGCTTTCCTTCATTAACGCCCTCCTGGCCGGGCTGTGTGACACCGGGCTGTGTGACACCGGGCTGTGTGACACCGGGCTGCGGGGACACCGGGCTGCGGGGACACCGGCCCTGCCTGTGGGTACAGGGATAACCCGGGCTCCTGCTGCTCCCGCCGGGAAACCCGGGCTGAGCCACCCTGGAAGCACCGGGAAGGGCCGGGAGGAGGAGCAGGAGGGATGGGATGGGGAGCAGGAGAGCCGGGATGCAGAGCAGGATCCGTGCCATGCCGTGCCATCCCATCTCAACCCATCCCTTCCCATCCCAAGGATCCCACCCCATCCCAAGGATCCCATCCCATGGTTCCCATCCCATGGATCTCATCCAATCCCACCCCATTCCGTGGATCCCATCCCACTGATCCCATCCCATCCCGTGGATCCCACCCCATCCCATGGATCCCACCCCACTGATCCCATCCCATCCCCTGTCCCGCCTGCAGCCGGGGTGCTTTGCCTGCAAACCCACACAGGTTACAGCAACTCCTCCTTTCCCTCCAGACAACGTCACTCTTGTTGCATCCCAGCCCCAGGCGATGTTTTTCCTGGGAAGAGCCCAAGAGCTGGATTGCAGAGCCCCGCTGAAGGTGCTGCTGATCCAGCAGGGCACAGCCTGCCGGGAGCTGTGGGGGCAGGAGGGGCTGCAGCCCCAGATCCCCATTCCTGTGGGGTGGGAAAGGAGGGGTGTCCGTGTGGAACACACCCCGGGAGCGAGGGCAGGCTGGGTGCTGAGCAGGGCTTTGGGGAGGGAGGGAATCCTCTCCGGGAATGAGGATTTTGGGGGGATTCCAGGAGCCTTCCCAGCCCTCCCAGCTGAAGGGTCTCAGCTGTAAGCGCTGATGAAACACAAAGTGTCTGCCCTCAGCCCGGATCCCCCCAGCCACCGCCTGAATTTGGGAAAGCAGCACCTGGAAAAGGCTTTCCTCAATTCCTCAGGTTGGATTTGTGCAGTGACACCCTCAGCATTCTTCTCATCCAGCCCGGATCCTCCTGRGAATTAGGAAGCCTCAAAATTCCGTGTTCAAAGATGGGGAAACTGAGTCACGGCATTTTTTAGTGACTCTCTCCTTGTGGGAATCCCGGGGCAGGTCAGGACAAGCTTGACCCATCTCTGTCACCCTCCCCAGCTCCTGGGAGAGCAGCGAGGATCCATCCTGGCACCCCAGGATCCCTGTGGGTCCCTTCCAGCTCGGGACATTCCAGGATCTTCTGAACCAGGGGCACTTTCCCTCCCAGGAAATCGGGGAGCAGCGACTGCAGGAACGTGTCACCCTCCCCCTCCTCCTTTAATTATTTCCCATTTTTAATTTGGCATTATTAATCCCGGGGTAGGGGGATTAATAATGCCTTTTCCCTGCCTCCCAGACCATTTCCCGTGGATGAATATTCGCTAGCTCGTTCGCACAGTAGCCTGTGSATTTTCAGCCCCTGTGTCGCAGGAGCGATGCTGACCCGCCGAGAAATTGCAGGGGCTTTGCCCTGGCACGGAGCGAGCGCTGTAATCGGACTCAACACCTCGGCACGCACTGAAAAGGGACATTATGTGCCTCTAATTGCCCCGCCGGATTAGGTGTTTGTCTTGTAAAGCGTTCAGGGGGGGGAGTTTTGGGTTCGGCGCGGGGAGATGGGGCTGCGGCAGCCGGGGTTTGGCAGCTCCTGGGGGCTGCAGGGGCTCCCCACAGCAGATCCCCATCCAAACCCRCCCCCTCCAAGGATTCTTCTGCTCATCTTATTTTGGGGTGACTCCAGAGCCCCTCCAGAGCTGGAGGCCACCCCGAGCCACACCGGGGGATGGATGTTGGATCGAGGAGCAGGAGCCAGGATGAGTGAGGTGACGCTGTCCAGAGTCACATCCCCAAAAAACGCCTCTGTGGCCTCCAGCTCTGCTCSGGACGGGTTTATGGCCTGGCTGGGGAGGTGTGAAGGGACAGCAGCACTCTCTGAATTTGCTCCTGAATCGGTTCCTTGTTCGCTGCAGGCTGGAGAGGGCCCAGCCCCGGCTGGCCTGGGCAGGCAGGAGCCGCCAGCTCTCCCTGGAAAAACCACCGCAGGCACCGGGCTGGGAATGTCCACCCACAAGGAGCCTCTGGGGTGGCAGCAGCCCCAGCAGGGCCCGGCCAGAGCCAGCAATGGAAACCACACAGGGCTCGGCTGGGAGCAGGCACTGCTCAGCACTGCTCAGCACTGCTCAGTGCTGGGGAGAAGTGTTAGCGGCTGGAACGTGGAAAAATGATGGATTCGGCAGCTCTGGAGGGATGCGGGGTGAGAGCTGCTGTTCTGGCAGAGAAATCCCTCTTGGCTCGGCCTGGAGGTGCCTCAGGTCCTGCACGGTGCCATCCCAGCCTCTGGCTCTACCAATCCCAGGAGTTTTCCCTGGAGTTGGCCAAGCCAAGCCAAGCAGCGATCCAGAATCCAAGCAAAAATCCCTCTGTGTGGGCAGCAGGAGCCTGGCAGGGMCYGGAGGAGCAGCCCTGCAGAGGAAGGAGCAGTGTCCRGGCTGGCAGGAGCTGGGAATGGGATGCAGGAGGCCGGGATGGCTGCCAGGAGYGCCGGGCGCCTGGCACAGAGAGCTCCTGGAGCCATCCCGGCTGCCCAGCCCGGATTTACCCCACGGCGGTGGGCAGGGAGCAGCAGAGCCCTCAGGCAGCCCTGGCTTTTCCAACCCCATCCCTGTGCGGAGAATTCCCTGGCCACGGAGGGAGGGGGGAGCGAGGAGCACCCCCGGCACCTCCCCATCCCCGCTGCCCCCGGAGCGGGGTCACGGCTGATTTCTGGGAATGCTGCAGTGGCGAGAGGCTCCCGCATCCAGGAGCAGGCAGGATCCTGCCTGGAATGTTCAGGGAGCTCTGCCACGGGCACTTTTTTCCATGGAGTCGTTGGGTGGCAGAGCTGCCTCTGCTCAGGGCAGGCTCTGGCGGTTCCTGGGTTTTTTCCTTCTCTCTGCAGGATTCACCTCGGATGGGGATTCTTGGACACCAAATGTCCTGCAGGAAATCTGGAGTGACGGGGCTCGGGGAAAATGGCTCAGGGTTAATGTCACCCAAGAGAAAAAAAATGGGAGAAAGGAAGAATTTGGGAAAATCTAATCCCATCCCTCCAAATCCCACCCCTCCAAATCCCACCCCTCCAACCCCATCCCTTCAAGCCCCAGCTGCCCCGGGATGTGGGATTTGTGCCGCTGGAGCTGCCGCGGGCAGGGATAACGCCATCCAAACACGGCGGGATGTGATTCCCGCTCTCCTCCCCTTCCCTCCCTGCTTCCATCCCACCCGAGCCCCCCGTGCCCCGGCCCTGCTCCCGCAGCTGCGCGGGGCTGTCTCCTTCGGGAGGAGCCAGAGGCACGCAGGAATCCCGCGGGGGCCGGGATTGTCCCTCGGGATGCATCCATGGACACCCCGGGCTCCAGCGCCCRGCGCCCTCCCCAGGACCCGCGGGCAGGAGGGAACCTCGGGATGAGATGCTGGAAAACCGGGACAAAGAGTTTCAGCTCCTACAGGCAGGAAAGTTCCTCACCGTTGTGGGAAAAGTTACCTCCCTGTCAGAAAAATCCACTTTGGGATTTCTGGGATGATCCATGAGGGAGCTGCTGTTGGGGACCACCGAGCCCCTCTCCCAGGACAGCTCCGTCAGAATGAGGGACTGCAGAGTTTGTAAAGCAGGGGGGATGCGGAGCTCTGGGATGAGAGGGAAGAGCGTCTTAATCAGCTAAAATTCTGGGAATTTCACAGGAATAAAAAAGTAATTAATAGGGAAAAAAAAAAGAGTAATTTAATTGCAACAGCTGCAGCTGCGTTTGGGAGGAGCAGGAGCTGCAGAGGTGGCACTGACCCAGCTCCCCATCCTTGTCCTTCAAATCCCACATCCAGAAATCCCTCCTGGGCCAGCAGGGACAGGGATACCCCGCRGGAGAGCTGGAAAACAACTCCCTCCCACCCCGGGGCCGCTGCGAGCAGCCTCGGCACGGAGCAAAGGATGCAAATCCCGACCCCGCTCATTTGCATCTAATCTGCATCTCATCTGCATCGGCCTCTGCTCCGGGACAGGCTGGGGGGACAGGGGGAACGGGGGGGAACTGCTTTGGGGTGGGAATGGGATAGGGATGGGAATGGGAACTGGGATGGGAATGGGAACAGGGATGGGAATGGGGATAGGGATGGGAATGGGGATAGGGATGGGAATGAGAACAGGGATGGGGATTAGCATGGGAAATAGAAAGGGATATGATACCTGAGTGAACATAACGTATTGTTATTAAAAATATTCATTAATATTATTAAAAATAATGAAGTCCTTTCCGAGCGGTGGCAGCCAGGCCAGAGTGTAGAAGAAAGTGAGAAATTCGGCCGGTGAGGCTGGTCAGGTAATGGGAATGACGAGGGAGCTGGAAGGGGCGGCCTCCCGGGCAATGGGATTATTTACTCAGCATTTCCCTTGCAAATCGGGAGCCGCTGCCCCAGCCCGGCTCAGCCCCCGGCTCTGCCCGGGGAACACCCGCCTTGGGCCAAATCTTCTGCTTTGGGCGATAAAACACCGAAAACTGAGCTGCTGATTCCCTCTGGGATGTTCCAGGCTCTGATTTTCYTCCTAAAGCAGAGGCAGTTCCAYGTCCTCTGCTCTGCCCAACAGGARRTCACAAGCCAYGGGAGGGGGSTTAATTTTTGGCTATTARSAGTTAATTAGTTATTTTTSTTGTTATCAGCAGGCAGAGCTCCYGTCCTGTGTCACAGAACAGCRCTTCCCAMCGGCCCTGGCATTCCCTGGGCATCCTGTTCCCTCATTCCCAAAGGATCACCCTTCCTTGCATCCAGCTCCAGGCACACCCAAGGCGGTCTCCTGGAGGTGTTTGGGTGTTCCCCGTGGAATCTCCACCGGAGAGCCTGTTCCCAGCACGGACAGACCTGGCAGTGTGGATTCCAAGAGGGAATGCGAGCCCGAGCAGTGGAATTTGGAATTTGGGGCTGCTTTGGGATTCCAGGCGCGTGCAGGAGGCTGGGATTTGCATGAGAAAGGTTCGGTGGGAAGAATCTCAGGCCAAATCCTCCTTTCACTTCCCAGTCTCCAAACGTGCAGCACCTTTCTGGACAGCGGGAACGCGGCTTGGGATTGCAGAGGAGYCAGGGGAGCTGGGCCTGGCCTAGGAGCTTCCAAAGCCCCTGGAAATGGAGAGATTTATTTATTTATTCCAGCAACTCCTGCTGAAACCATCCCTGAAATTAAACCACAACCCTTGCTATGAACTGACCTCCGCATTTTTCCCACCGGTGCAAATCCTCCTGGAGATTTTTGGGATGAGCAGTGCCAAGCTTGGCAAGGTCTTGCAGAGCAGGGGGAAGCTTGGGAAGGTGACCCAGAGGCGCCTCCTCTCCCCGTTCTTTGGGATGCAGGGGACAATGGGACAATCTGCTGGGAATTCCCTCTCCCTCAGCAGGATGRTCCCAAGAAAAATGGGAGTGCAGGCGTGTGAGGGCTGTCCTGGCCCCCCCGGGAACGCCAAACAAGAATGGGAATTGTTGGCCATGGGCGTGGTGGGGCCCAGCTCTCTGAGCCTGCCAGGCTTGGAATTCTGCCCCAAATATCCACATGGCCTCCACAATGATCCCATTGCCCTGCTCCCACCCTTCCCCACGGCMWCACCGGGGCTGGGSGTGGCTCTGGTCACACCRCCTGCAGTGACCCATCCCAYRGGAAGGGCRGCTGGGAATATTTCCCATGGAATTTGGGRTAGTTCATTCTSYCCCTCAGGGCTGTGGCTCTGCTGACAGGGCAGTGATGGACCCAAGGCTGGATTTGGTGGCCTTGGAGGTGTTTCCCAGCCCAAAGGATGCTGTGCTTCCAAACGATCTGGCTCCAAACCCAAATGGCTCTGGTCACACCGCCTGCAGTGACCCATCCCATAGGAAGGGCAGCTGGGAATATTTCCCATGGAATTTGGGATGGTTCATTCTGGCACGTGGCACTCGGGGCTGTGGTTTGATTGGCACAGAGGTGATGGATCAAAGGTTGGATCTGATGGYCTTGRAGGTGTTTTCCAGCCCRAAGGATGCTGTGCTTCCATCAGGACGTGCCAGGAAATCCGGGAAGCCCAGGAGGAGCTTTCCTTGTGCTCTCGGTGCTGGATGTGGGATGGGGACGGGTGAACCCCCCAGATCAGGTTCTGGCCATCAGGCAGAAGTGCTGGCAGAGAACAGAGCTTTTCCACAGCATTTTTCCAGCACTCCCATCGTCTCCAAGGAGCAGAGCCCTCGTTCCCAGCCCTTCAGGTGCGGAGCTGAGCCGGGGGAATTGACTTTTGTCTGCTCCGAGCGGGGCTGCTCCTGCTGCAGCTGGGAGGGGATTTCCCGTCAAAAAAAAAACCCCAACAAACCCCTCCTGCACGGAGGGAGCCGATATCCCACGGATAAACTGAAGTGGCCAAGTCCCGTTTTGTGTGGAAAGCACGAGGTTCCCATCGGGGACCCGGCTCCTCGGGATTTGGGGATAGAAATAACTTCACAGGCTCCTTCTCCAAATAAAAGCAACGTTCAGTTATTCGATTTTTTTTTTCTCTCTCTCTCCCCTCTATTTTTTTTTTTTTTTAATTTTATGCAAATGGTCTTCTGTTCTGCGTTATTATGTAAAGGAGCCAACTGAAATGGTAATGAGGGAACCCGAGGCATGCATACATTAACTGCTGCCAGCAGCTCCCACCTCCGGGAACGGCACCGCTCCCTGCCCCGGGGASGCACAGGTGTCCCCAGGGAAGGGTTCTGCTCCGGGACTCGGGCACCGCTGCCATCCCGCAGGGAAGAGCCCAGCATCGCATCCAGGCAGCGACCCAGCACGGGAATTCCTGATTTCCCGGGTGGGAAAAGGGGATTCCGTCAGCAGGGGTCACATCCCACCTCTCCTAACCCGATGGATCGCAGTCAGCACCAGCAGATATCCCGTGATGGAGGCAATTGGGAATTCTTCTCTCCAAACGCTCCGTTGGAACAGGGAATCCATCCCARCATTGGGAGGAGGGATCATTCCCAAGCTCAGGTGATCCTGTGTAGGATGAGACACACCAGGAGCGGCTTTAAGGCAAAGGGAAAGCCCATTCCCAAAGGTCTGCAGTGAAATCCGTGTCAAAACTCACTGGTTTTAAAGGAATTAAAACATTTTTTGCTTCCCAAAGCTGATCCCTGCTGCTGCATGGGTTCCAGGCCAGGAAAAACACCCCGAGGATGAGAACCCAAAAAACATCTTCATTTTCCACCTTCTYCAAGAGGCCAAAAGCATCCATTTCCCACCTTCCCAAAGCTCCCTGAGAGCTGAAGCTCAGCCCACGGGGCAGGGACGCCTCAAATCCCCCCAAATCCTGTGTCCAGCTGGGGTCTGAGGTGATTCCAGGGTCTTTTCCCAAAAAGATGAAGCAGGTGTTGGACACAGAAGTGGCTGGGCTGGAAAAACCTTGGCCAAAATCCATCTCCCTGTGTTTGATGTCAGGAATATTTGGCTCCAGACAATCTGGGCCACATCCCCAYGGATCCCACTGTTCCCAGTTTGTGGGCTTGGGATCCTCCTGCAGGCAGTGGGAGCCTTCTCCTGGATCCCAGGGCACATGGAAGGGAACTATAAACACAAATATAGAAATATCTGCAGCTCCTGGTTGCTAATTAAAYCAGAACCAGCAAATAATGGGTGATTTGTTCCAGGAAAAGCTCCCCCAGTGCCTCGGCCTGATCCAGGAGCTCAGATCCAAGCGCCTGTGGAAGCTTTCCCTGAGCCGGCCGGGTTTGGAACGGGCCCGTGGTGGCCATAAAAACAAATCCCTGTAATTAGGGAARAGGGAAAGTGCAAGGGATGCATTGGAGCCGAGCTGGGCTGGAAATCCCTGTCCTGAGGTTTGGGATGGGAGCTCGGGGCAGATGGGGATGGGGGAGCAGCCCTGGAATGGCAATTCCCGGGAGAGTCCTGGGGGTGGGATGGGGGCACATCCAAAATTTGGGATCCCAGGAATGCCCTGAGGAGGGGATGAGGGCACATCCAAAATTTGGGATCCCAGGGAATGTCCTGAGGGTGGGATGGGGGCACATCCAAAATTTGGGATCCCAGGAATGCCCTGAGGAGGGGATGAGGGCACATCCAAAATTTGGGATCCCNTGTCCTGAGGGTGGGATGGGGGCACATCCAAAATTTGGGATCCCAGGAATGCCCTGAGGAGGGGATGAGGGCACATCCAAAATTTGGGATCCCGGGAATGTCCTGAGGGTGGGATGAGGACACATCCAAGGTTTGGGATCCTGGGAATGTCCTGAGGGTGGGATGAGGACATATCCCTAATTTGGGATCCTGGGAATGTCCTGAGGGTGGGATGAGGGCACATCCAAAATTTGGGATCCCAGGAATGTGCTGAGGGTGGGATGAGGGCACATCCAAAATTTGGGATCCCAGGGAATGTCCTGAGGGTGGGATGAGGGCACATCCAAAATTTGGGATCCCAGGAATGTCCTGAGGGTGGGATGAGGGCACATCCAAAATTTGGGATCTCAGGAATGTCCTGAGGGTGGGATGAGGGCACATCCCTAATTTGGGATCCCAGGAATGTCCGATGAGGACACATCCCCAGGTGTTCCAAGAACTTCCCTTGTCACCAATAATTCCACCTGGAGAGCTCCCAGCTCCTTGGATTCTCCTGGCTGGGAAAAGAGGGATTTGTGGGAAAAGAGGGATTTGTGGGAAAAGCTTTTCCACCTGCTC